>PVKP010019617.1:0-42153 GCA_004027715.1 Plecturocebus donacophilus | reverse complement strand
TCAGGTTACCCACAAAAGGAAGCCCATCAGACTCACAGCAGATCTCTCTGCAGAAACCCTACAAGCCAGAAGAGAAGGGGGGTCAATATTCAACATCCTTATAGGAAAGAGTTTTCACCCCAGAATCACATATCCAGCCAAATTAAGTTTCATAAGTGAAGGAGAAATAAAATCCTTTACAGACAAGCAATGCAGAGATTTTGTCACCACCAGTCCTGCCTTACAAGAGCCATGAAGAAAGTGCTAAACATGGAAAGGAACAACTGGTACCAGCCACTGCAAAAACATGCCAAATTGTAAAGACCCTCAACACTATGAAAAAACAGCATCAACTAACAGGGAAGATAACCAACTAACATCATGACAGGATCAAATTCACACATAACAATATTAACCTTAAATGTAAACAGACTAAATACCCCAGTTAAAAGACACAGACTGGCAAATTGGATAGAGTCAAGACCCAATGGTGTGCTGTATTCAGGAGATTCATCTCACGTGCAAAGACATACACAGGCTCAAAATAAAGAGATGAAGGAAAATTTACCAAGCAAATGGGCAGCAAAAAAAAAGCAAAGGTTACAATCCTAGTATCTGATAAAACAGACTTTAAACCAACAAAGATCAAAAGAGATAAAGAAGGGCATTACATAATGGTAAAGGGATCAATGCAACAAGAAGAGCTAACTACCTTAAATATATATGCACCCAATACAGGAGCACCCAGATTCATAAAGGAAGTTCTTAGAGACCTACAAAGAGATTTAGACTTGCACACAATAGTTGGTAGACTTTAACACCCACTGTCAATATTAGAAAGATCAGCAAGACAGAAAATTAACCAGAATATTCAGGATTTGAACTCAGCTCTGGACCAGGTTGATCTAACAGACATCAGCAGACCTCTCTACCCCAAATCAAAAGAATCTACATTCTTCTCAGCACCACATTACACTTATTCTAAAACCGACCACATAATCAGAAGTAAAACACTCCTTAGCAAATGCAAAAGAATGGAAATCATAACAAACAGTCTCTCAGACCACAGTGCAATCAAATTAGAACTCAGAATTAAGAAACTCACTAAAAACTGTACAACTACATGGAAACTGAACAACCTGCTCCTGAAGGACTACTGGGTAAATAATGAAATCAAGGGAGAAATAAAGGAGTTCTTTGAAACCAATGAGAACAAAGATACAACATACTAGAATCAATGGGACACATTTAAAGTAGTATCTAGAGGGAAATATGTAGCACTAAACGCCCACAAGAGAAAGCAAAAAAGATCTAAAATTGACACCTTAACATGACAATTAAAAGAACTAGAGAAGCAAGAGCAAACAAATTCAAAAGCTAACAGAAGACAAATAACTAAGATCAGAGCAGAGCTGAAGGAGATAGACACACACAAAAAAAACCCTTCAAAAAAAAAATCAATGAATCCAGGAGCTGGGTTTTTGAAAAGATCAAAAAATAGATAGACTGCTAGCCAGGCTAATAAAAAAGAAAAGAGAAGTATCAAATAGATGCAATAGAAAATGATAAAGGGAATATTACCACTGAGCCCACAGAAATATGAACTACCATCAGAGAATACTATAAACATCTCTATGCAAATAAACTAGAAAATCTAGAAGAAGTGGGTAAATTCCTGGACACATACACCCTACATAGTCTAAAACAAGAAGAAGTCGAAGATCAGATGGTTGCAGATGTGAGGCATTACTTCCAAGGCCTCTGTTCTGTTTCATTGGTCTATATCTGTTTTGGTACCGGCCTCTGTTCTGTTTCACTGGTCTATATCTCTGTTTTGATACCAGTACCATGCTGTTTTGATTACAGTAGCCTTGTAGTATAGTTTGAAGTCAGGTAGCATGATACCTCCAGCTTTGTTCTTTTTGCTTAGGATTGTCTTGGCTATGCAGGCTCTCTTTTGGTTCCATATGAAGTTTAAAGTGTTTTTTTCCAGTTCTGTGAAGAAGGTCAGTGGTAGCTTGATGAGGATAGCATTGAATCTGTAAATTACTTTGGGGAGTATGGCCATTTTCACAATACTGATGATTCCTAACCATGAGCATGGAATGTTTTTTCATCTGTTTGAGTCCTCTCTTATTTCCTAGAGCAATGGTTTGCAGTTTTCCTTGAAGAGGTCTTTCACATCCTTTGTCAATTGTATTCTTAGATATTTTATTCTCTTTGTAGCAATTGTGAACGGGAGTTTGCTCACAATTTGGCTCTCTGTTATTGATGTATAGAATGCTTGTGATTTCTGCACATTGATTTTGTATCCTGAGACTTTGCTGAAGTTGCTTAACAGTTTAAGGAGATTTTTGGGCTGAGAGGATGAGGTCTTCTAGATATACAATCATGTCGTCTGCAAATAGAAACAATTCAACTTCCTCTTTTCCTAATTGAATATCCTTTATTTCTTTTTCTTGCCTGATTGCTCTGGCTAGAACTTCCAATACTATTTTGAATACAGTGGAGAGAGAGGCAACCTTGTCTAGTGCCAGTTTTCAAAGGAATTGTTCCAGTTTTTGCCCATTCAGTATGATATTGGCTATGGGCTTGTCATAAATAGCTTTTATTATTTTGAGACCTGTTCCATCAATAAAACTCTAGTTTATTGAGAGTTTTTACCATAAAGAGCTGCTGAATTTTGTTAAAGGCATTCTCTGCATCTATTGAGATAATCATGTGGTTTTTGTCTTTGGTTTTGTTTATGTGATAGATTATGTTTATAGATTTTCATATGCTGAACCAGCCTTGCATCCCCGAGATGAAGCCTACTTGATTGTGATGGATAAGCTTTTTGATGTGTTGTTGCATTTGGTTTCCCAGTATTTTATTGAAGATTTTTGCATCGATATTCATCATGGATATTGGCCTCAAGTTTTCTTTTTAAGTTGAGTCTCTGCCAGGTTTTGGTATCAGGATTATGTTGGTCTCATAAAATGAGTTAGGGAGGATTCCCTCTTTTTGTATTGTTTAGAATAGCTTCAGATGAAATGGTGCCAGTTCCTCTTTGCATGTCTGGTAGAATTCAGCTGTAAACCCGTCTGGACCTGGACTTTTTTTGATTGGTAGGCTATTAATTGCTGCCTCAACTTCAGACCTTGTTATTGGACTATTCAGGGATTCAACTTCTTCCTGGTTTAGTATTGGGAGAATGTAAGTGTCCAGGAATTTATCCATTTCTTCCTGATTTGCTGGTTTATGTGCATAGAGTTGTTGAGAGTAATCTCTGATGGTGGTTTGTACAATGGGGAAAGGATTCCCTGTTTAATAAATGGTGTTGGAAAAACTGGCTAACCATGTGCAGAAAGCTAAAACTGGACCCCTTCCTTACACCTTACACTAAAATTGACTCCAGATGGATTCAAGATTTAAACATAAAACCTAACACCATTAAAACCAATGCTTTCAAGCAGATGTTTTTATTTTCTTTCCAACTTTTGTAGCTATTCTCAATGGTAGGGTTGCACTGAATTATTTTATCAACCATTACCAGAAGGAGAATTCTCAGTCAGATGAAAGCTGGAGTCACTCTGTTTAATCTCTTTTCCACTCTGGTATGAAGAGCCTAAGAGTATACTCATGACTTAGCATGCAAACTTAGAGTAGTAAACTTGATCCTAATATTTTATCTTCTTTTATATTAAATATTCCTATACATTGTATTTAGTACTTCAACATTTTAACGTTTAGTTTACCTTCTAAAAACACTAAGAGATTGTTTACTACTTAATTAAGGAATTAGAGAAATGTTGGTGCTTATTCATCCAACACTTGCCTAACCAGAACTCTGATTTGCATTCACTCATTCACTCAAATATATATTAATAGTTTCTGTGTACCTAACATGATTCTAGGAACTAAAACAAGACATACCAAGATGCCAAGATCTCTTCCCAGGGGACAGAGACAAAAATAAATAAATAAATAAAAACCTTGAAAACATCATAGAATTGACAGAGAAAGGAATTTAAATTATGTTGTATTAACAAATGACAAGCAAAGAATTAATATAGATTATTGTGTGAGGATGAAGAACAATCACTTTAGAATAGGAGTAATAAAAGGTCTTACAGGAGGGTTGATATTAAAATTGAGATCTAGATGGGGCACAGTGGCTCATGCCTATAATCCCAGCACTCCAGGAGGCCGAGATAGGCAGAACACCTGAGGTTAGGAATTTGAGACCAGGCTAGCCCAACATGGTGAAAACCTGTCTCTACTAAAAATACAAAATTAGCCAGATGTGATGGCACTTGCCTGTAATCTCAGCTACTTGGATGGCTGAGGCAGGAGAATCGCTTGAGTCTGGGAGGTGGAGGTTGCAGTGATCCAAGATCATTGCACTCCAATCTGGGGAACAGAGTGAGACTCACTCTCTCTCTCTCAAAAAAAAAAATCTGAATGATAAGAGCCCCATTATGAGGATCAGAGAGAAGAGCACTCCAGGTAAAGGGACGAATTTGTGCAAAAGTCCTGAAGCTAGAATAAGCTTAGTTTTTCCCAAGAAAAAAGAAAAGGCTAGCATAGCTGGAGTACAATCCAGATCCTGAATGATTTACTGACTGGTAAAAGGGAGCAGGGTATAAATGAGGCAAGAGTGACAAAATGCAACTACATCAAGCAGGGCTTTGTAAGCCAATATAAGCAGCTTAGATTTTATTCTCATTGAAATAAAACCTTTTTAAAAATATTTAACTAAGTCTGAGAAAGCAAAGGAGAGGTGGAGGTGACAGGATCCAAGTAATATTTTTAATATATTTATCTGGATATGTGGAAAATATATAGTGTAGGGATATATCAATCAAAGTCAAGTAATAAAACAAATTTCTTATCTTCCGCTAGCTTTGGGGATGGATTGCACTTGCTTTTCTAGTTCTCCTAGGTGTATTATTAGGTTGTTAATTTGAGATCTAACTTTTGATGCAGGCTTTTAATGCTATAAATTTCCCTTCTATCACTGCCTTAGCTGTGTCCCAGAGACCCTGGTATGTTGTATCTTTGTTCTCATTAGTTTCAAATTAACTTCCTGATTTATTCATTAATTTCATTATTTACTCAAAAGTCATTTAGGAGCAGGATTGTTTAATTTTCATGTACTTGGATGATGTAGAGTGATTCTCTTCGTATTGATTTTTATTTTTATTGTGCTGTGGTCTGAGAATATGGTTGGTATGATTTCGTTATTTTGTATCTGTTTTTAATTTGCTGAGAATTGCTTTGTGTCCAATTGTGTGGTCAATTTCTGGGATGAACGGCTAGCAGCCATATAAAGGAATGAGATTACGTCCTTTGCAGGGACATGGATGAAGCTGAAAGCCATCATCTTCAGCAAACTAACACAGGAACAGAAAACCAAACACCACATGTTCTCACTAATAAGTGGGAGTTAAGCAGTAAGAACATATGGACACAGAGAGGGGAACAACACACACAGGGGCCTGTTGTGGGGTGGGGAGTGAAGGGAAGGTACTTAGAGGATGGGTCAATAGGTACAGCAAACCACCATGGCACATGTATACCTAGTAACAAACCTGCACATTCTGCACATGTATACCTGAACTTTAAATAAAAGTTAAATTTAGAAAATAGAAATAACTTTGCATCTTTTAAACAAAGGAGATTTAATGCTAGAAATCAGATACACAATAGAAGAATTAAGAGTTCAAACAGGGTATAATGAAGCAATCTGAAACTCAAAAGAGCAACTAGTACTTCTAAGATTAAAGAAACCAAGGAAGGAGGTAATATGTGAACAGGGCTGGAAAGCTGGGGTCAACATCCACTTGGCATTTCTTGGCAAGTGCTTTCCAGCAGACTTAGGTCCTACAGAAGGTGGGTGTGTCTAGCAGGTGCTGGAACCACAGAAAAAAATACAGCCAGTATACAAGACATCACAGGAAGCAGTCTTCCTCCAATGCCCCTTTTTGGCTGGATCTATCTAGAAGGGCAAGAGAATCTGGGAAATTTAATTCCTGGCTCAGTGTTGAACAGAAGATCAGATAACAAAAAGACAGCTGACCAACGCAGAGGACAAAAATGGAGGCAAGGAGACAAAGAGGCTATTGCAGTAGGTCAAATGAAAATCACGGAAACTTGGACCAGGGGATACAGAAGGAAATGAAGACAAATGTAGTCAGTATACTGTTTTGTTTGTTTTGTTTTGAAACAGACTCTTGCTCAGTCACCCAGGCTACAATCCAGAGGCACAATCTCGGGTCACTGCAACCTCCGCCTCCTGAACTCAAGTGATCCTCCAGCTGCAGCCTTCCAATTAGCTGGGATTACAAGTGCATACCACCACATCGGTTACGTTTTATATTTTTAGTATTTTTTATATACTAAATAGTATTTAGTATATTAAAAATACTAAGACAGGGTTTCACCATGTTGGCCAGGCTGGTCTCAAACTCATGACCTCAAGTGATCTGCCCACCTCAGTCTCCCGAAGTGCTGGGATTACAGGCATGAGCCACTGTACCCAGCCATCAGTGTATTTGAAGTATAATCAACAGAACTCATGAGGGATTGGATGTAACAAGACAGAATAAAATACAAACTTAGGGATAAATCCTGGATTTTTAACTTGAGCAACTAGAAGGAGAGCAATGTCATTTACTAGAATGAGAAACATAAAATAATTAGGGGAGTTCAGGTGTGCAGGAATAAAATTTCTATTTTGGCTTTGTTAAGTTGAAAGTGCCAATTAGACATCTATGTAGATATTTCTAGTAAGTATTGGATATATGATCCTGGAACTCTGAGAAACTATCAGGACTCAAAACACAGACTTGAGAGTCACTGGCATGTGTGTTGTACTCAAAAATAAACTGGATGAAATTACCAGGAGAGAATACAGAGACAAAAAAGAAAATAGACTCAGAAGCACTCAATGTTGAATGATGCTGAGCAGCCAAGAAAGAGAAAAACAGAAATGAACACTGTACTGGCAACCCAGAGGTCATTTAATGATTTTGAGAGTAATCACCTCAGTTTAGTTGAAGGGACAGAAGTACAAATAGGGTGAGTTGTGAAGAGAATATAAAATGATGTAGAAAAAAGTAACTATTTTCAAAAAATTTTGTTCCCAAGGAGAGCAGAGAAATGAGACTGTAGCTATAGAGGCATAAGCTTTTCTTTCCTTTTTAAATATAGGATGTTTAAAATGGGAGTCATACGTGTGCATGTGTCTTTATAACAGAACGATTTACAATCCTTTGGATATATACCCAGTAATGGGATTGCTGGGTCACGTGGAATTTCTATTTCTAGGTCCTTGAGGAATTGCTACACTCTCTTCCACAATGGTTGAACTAATTTACACTCCCACCAACAGTGTAAAAGTGTTCCTATTCCTCCACATCCTCTCCAGCATCTGTTGTCTCCAGATTTTTTAATGATCGCCATTCTAACTGGCGTGAGCTGGTATCTCAATGTGGTTTTGATTTGCATTTCTCTAATGACCAGTGATGATGAGCATTTTTTCATATGTTTGTTGGCCTTATGTGTCTTCTTTTGAAAAGTGTCTGTTCATATCCTTCACCCACTTTTGAATGGGGTTTTTTTTTTCTTGTAAACCTGTTTCAGTTCTTTGTAGATTCTAGATATTAGCACTTTGTCAGATGGGTAGATTACAAAAATTTTTTCCCATCTGTTGGTTGCCAATTCACTCTAAGGATGGTTTCTTTTGCTGTACAGAAGCTCTGGAGTTTAATTAGGTCCCATTTGTCTATTTTGGCTTTTGTTGCCAGTGCTTTTGGTGCTTTAGTCATGAAGTCGTTGCCGATGCCTATGTCCTAAATGGTTTTGCCTAGGTTTTCTTCTAGGGTTTTTATGGTGTTAGGTCTTATGTTTAAGTCTTTAATCCATCTGGAGTTAATTTTAGTGTAAGGTGTCAGGAAGGGGTCCAGTTTCTGCTTTCTGCACATGGCTAGCCAGTTTTCCCAACACCATTTATTAAACAGAGAATCCTTTCCCCATTGCTTTTGTCAGGTTTCTCAAAGATCAGATGCTTTTAGATGTGTGGCATTGCCTCCGAGGCCTCTGTTCTGTTTCATTGGTCTATATCTCTGTTTTGGTACCAGTACCATGCTGTTTTGATTAATGTAGCCTTGTAGTATAGTTTGAAGTCATGTAGCATGATGCCTCCAGCTTTGTTCTTTTTGCTTAGAATTGACTTGGCTATGCAGGCTCTCTTTTGGTTCCATAGGAAGTTTAAGGTGATTTTTTCCAGTTCTGTGAAGAGGGTCATAGGTAGCTTGATGGGGATAGCACTGAATCTATAAATTACTTTGGGCAGTATGGCCATTTTCACGGTATTGATTCTTCCTAACCATGAGCATGGAATGTTTTCCCATCTGTTTGTGTCCTCTCTTATTTCATTGAGCAGTGGTTTGTAGTTCTCCTTGAAGAGCTCCTTTACATCCTTTGTTAGTTGTATTCCTAGGTATTTTATTCTCTTTGTAGCAATTGTGAATGGGAGTTCATTCTTGATTTGGCTCTCTTTAAGTCTGTTATTGGTGTATAGGAATGCTCGTGATTTTTACACATTGATTTTGTATCCTGAGAGATTGCTGAAGTTGTTATCTGTTTAAGGAGATTTTGGGGAGAGGATGGGGTCTTCTAAATATACAGTCATGTCGTCTGCAAATTGAGACAACTTGACTTCCTCCTTTCCTAATTGAATACCCTTTATTTCTTTGCTTGCCTGATTGCTCTGGCTAGAACTTCCAATACCATATTGAATAGGAGTGGTGAGAGAGGGCATCTTTGTCTAGTGCCAGATTTCAAAGGGAATGCTTCCAGTTTTTGCCCATTCAGTATGATATTGGCTGTGGGTTTTTCATAAATAGCAAAGACCTGAAACCAATTCAAATGCACATCGATGATAGACTGGACAGGGAAAATGTGGCACATCTATACCATGGAATACCATGCAGCCATATAAAACGATGAGTTCGTGTCCTATGTAGGGACATGGACAAACCTGGAAACCATAATTCTCAGCTAACTGATACAAGAACAGAAAATCAAACACCTCATGCTCTCACTCATAGGTGTGTGTTGAACAATGAGAACACATGGGCACAGGGAGGGGAGCATCACACACTAGAGTCTGTGGGGGGGGGGACTAGAGGAGTGATAGCTGGGGGTAGGGAGTTCGGGAGGGATGACATGGAGAGAAATGCCAGATATAGGTGATGGAGATGGAAGTAGCAAACTACATTGCCATGTAGGTACCTATGCAACAGTCCTGCATGTTCTTCACATGTACCCCAGAACCTAAAGTGCAATAAAATATATATTTAAAAAAATAATAATAAAATGGGAGCCATAAAGAAAGGGAGCCAAGCGTTCATGTTAGCAAGTTGAAAATGGGTGCCCACTTCACAAAGTAGGTGTAGTTTCAATTATTCTTAGTTGTGACATTCTATAAAAAGGATATAGACTCCCAGGAGGCTCATGGAAATATTTTAGTTGAAAGCTTCTTACCCAAAGGGAAGACACTGGGAGGATTTAAACACTTTTTTCTCTGTCAGGGACAATTTTGCTTGTGAAACTGGAAGCATGTGTGACAACTCAGTTACTCCACCTGCATAAAACTTACTCCACAGGAATCCTAAAATGTAAGATTAAGATTTCTAGCAGATATGAGGTTTACTGGCTCTAAGGCAATGATTTCTTGAATCAACAGAAGACTATTGAAAGACCTGTCAGAAACCAGAAAAAATAATTTCCCCAGTTTTAGAAAGCACAATGCAAAACATTCTCATCTGGGAAACAGTAACATGAAAAAACAGTTTCTGTTTTACTCTAGGTAGACCATAAATACGATGGCACTGTTTTAATACAAGTACCTGAATTTCTTCCTCCTTTACTGACACATCATAGGCATCGTTTGTCACCTATGAAGCTGGCTGTTATACTTGTACTGACCTTGCAGTCTTTAAACTAACCTATTTGACATAATTTGTATGGTATACCCAATCAGAACAAATTTGGCATAAAAACTAAACCACCACATATAATCCATTACTGAAGTCCATTGAGACTGAAATTTCCAATGAACAATTTTAATTTATTTATAATCCTGGGTATTGGCTCTATGAAGGATCTCAAGGATCATCCAAGACCAACCTCTTCATCAAACAAATGAGGAAACTGAATTCCAGAAAGAGGAAGTGCTTTTTACAAAGTTGCACAACTAGTTAGAAGCAGAACAGGGCCAAAAACCCAGACCTCCTGACTCCACAGATGGTGCTCATAACAGTGAGATGGCAATTAATTTAAAGGAGGCAGACCATTCTAACAAATAACAGATTCATAGAAAACCATCTTTGTATAAATTATAAAGCAACTCAGTAAGCAAATAGAGTCCTGATGAAATCAGAAGGAGTTTAATGAAAATTAAGAAGCCAGGTTAATGAAGATAGGCAGAAATTAGTAAATAAATAAGGAATGCATGCTGGTCCTTTCCCCCTCCCCACTTACTTTGTATTGGATTACAAGGGAGTTTGACATTGTATGAGAGCTACATGTAAGTGCCTCATTTCTCCCAGTCTGGGTCTTAGAAGATCTGGAAAGGAAGCAACCACAAATGCCACAACACAGAGGGAAACCAGAAGTAAGTATACATTGGCAACCAGCTTATTTGAGAAAATTTGAGCAAGAGTCCATGCATCAAAAATGATTTTGATAACTAGGTGTTCTACAAACAATTTAGTTTTCAAAATCTAAATGTAGCAATCTGCCTTGTTCAAATCAGAAAAAAATAATGTGCACAAGGCAGTTTGCAACAAGGTTGTCTGTCATTGTTGAGAACACTTAAATTTATATAAGACTTATAGGCAAAATGTTGCCTAATATCACCATCTTTCTGGATGATGTTGTTGAAGAGTATAGCTATAAAATCAATGCGTTTTCCACAACAGAAATCCTATCTAAACCCTTTAGATACTGAGAAATCGCATTTTTAGATATGGATTTTAGTTCCCAAATTCAAAAATCCAGTGGGAAAATGACTGCAAAAAAAGGAACTGAACGTCTAACTATCTGTATCCAGGCACTATATGCCACCAGAAGAACTAGCCCATCCCCACATTTCAGTCTCTTAGTGGCCAGTAACAATGTCCATAACTGAATTGATTGTGAGGTAAACCACCTATATTCCAGGGGGAGCCAACAAGATGATTTCAGCCTTACCATGATCTATCTGTATGTACTTTAATCTCATAGTAACAACCTACAAAACCTAATTTCAAGTCTTACTATGTAAAGCTACAGTTGTCAAGGCAATATGGAAGTCATACAGAGACATATAAATAAATAGAACACAATAGAGAATCCAAAGATAGACCCACATATATGTGCTCAGTTGGGTTTGTTTCACTTGTTTTTTGTTTTTTGTTGTTGTTGTTGTTGTTGTTGTTGTTGTTGTTCACAAAGGACCAAGGTAATGTAATCAGGAAAAAAAAAACACATTTTTTCAACAAATAGTACTCATACTTCATACTCATATTAGTGTGGAAGAAAAATGAATTTTGACACTTACTTCACACTGTATACAAAAAATCAACTCCAAATGGAACATCCACTGATATGGTTTGGATTTGTGTCCCCGCCCAAATCTCAGGTTGAATTGTAATCCCCGGTGTTGGAGGTGGGACCTGGTGGGAGGTGATCGAATCCTGGGGGTGATTTCCAATGGCTTAGCACTATCCCCCTAGTGCTGTCTCATGACAGAATTCTCACAAGATCTGGTTGTTTAAAAGTGTGTGGCACCCCCTCCACCACAACCTGCTCCACCATCTGAAGATGTACCTGCTTCCCTTTCACCTTCTGCCATGATTGTAAGTTTCCTGAGGCCTCCCCAGCCATGCTTACTGTATAGCCTGTGGAACTGAGTCAATTAAACCTCTTTGCTTTATAAATTACTCAGTCTCAGGTAGTTCCTTATAGCAACATAAGAATAGACAAATATATCCACCTAAATATAAACATTAATACTATGCAATTTCTAGAAGAAAATATAAGAGGTTCCTTTGAAACTGAGGCAGGCAAACATTTCTTAAATAAGAAACAAAAAAAAATTTTTAAATAAATCATTAATTGGACTTTAAAAAAAAGGAAAACTTGCATTCATCAAAAACACCACTAAGAAAGTAGAAAAGCCAAACCAAAGACTGGGAAAACATCTTGCAAAACTATTTGCAATACCTATATCTAATAAAAAAATTATATGTAGAGTTTAAAAAATAATTAGTCATTAGGAGATGCTAATTAAAACAGAAATGATACTATGTATGCAAAAAAAAAAATCAAAATGAACAATTTATACTAGGCATGGTAGGCCATGCCTGTAATCCTAGCACTTTGGGACGCCAAGGCAAGAGGATTGTTTGAGTCCAGGAGCTCGAGACCAGCCTGGGCAACATAGTTAAGACCCTATTCTCCTCAGAAGAAAAAGTATCTGAGCATCATGGTACATGAATGTAGTCCTAGCCACTCAGGAGGCAGAAGCAGGAGGACTGCTTGAGCCCAGAAGGTCAAGGCTTCAGTGACCCATGACTGTACTCCACCCTGGGTGATAGAGTGAGACCTGTTTAAAATTTAAAAATAAAAACAATAATGGCATCTTACTCCAACCCCACTCTAATTGTTAAGAGTGAAACAAGTGACACTACCAATTGCTGGTGTGACTGCAGAGCAGCTGGAACTCTAATACATAACTCACGGCAGTGTAAAATGGTACAGTCATGTTAGAGAATGTTTTCACCCAGAAACTGCACTCTTAGGTATTTACCAAAGAGAAATAAAAATGTGTTTTTAAAAATATGAAAATGCTTGACATAAATATTCATGGAGCTTTATTCATAATAGCCAAAAGATGGAGAAATTCAAAAGTTCATCAAAAGATTAAAGAATAAATAATCTGTGGTCTATACTTATGATGGGATACCACTATACAATTAAAGGAACTATTAATACATGTAACGAGATAACCTACTTTCAAAATAATTAGGCTAAGCAAAATAAACTAGAACCAAAAGAGTGTACACTGAAGGATTTTATTTGTATAAAACTTTATAGCATACAAAACTAATCCATAGTGACAGATAACAAATTAATGGTTGCTTAGGGCCCAGGAATCAGGAGCTTAAATGCAAAGAAACGTGAACAAGCTTTTTGGGGTGATGGAAATGTTCACTATCTTTATTGTGGTAGTGGTTACATGGGCTTATACATTTTTTCAAATCGTAAAAGTATAATAGAACCTTCAAACTGACAACCAAATAAAAAGAAAAGAAGAAAAATTTTACCAAGCCAACAAAACTAAGGAAATGGAGAGGGAAAAGTAAACGGTAAATACCAAAGAAGGTATAAAGTCAAATACATCTCATGAGCTGAGTCATATTTTTAGAGAACATTCTTTCCTCTATTTTGAAAAGAGACTGAGAAGGTAGAAGCAACTTTTCTTCCAAATGTTCCCTCAGCAAAGGGAGGGGAGTTTCTACAGTTAGTTTTTTCTGTGTGTGGGGTTTTTTTTTTTTTTGGTAGTAATTGGAAATCTAAACACCATATTAAAAGGCAAAAGACGAAGAATAACCAAGAAGAAGAAAGTAGAAGTATTAATACTTAGCTAAACACACAGCTGCAGTAACTAAAACAGTGTGGAATTGCTGAAGTTTCGAGAAGCAGACCAATACAATCAAACAGCGAGTCCAGAGCACTGGGGAAAAGGAGAGTCCTTCAGTAAGTGGCTCTAGGTCAACTGGATATCTAATTGGAAAAATAAAAATGAAACTAGGTCCCTACATAATATTTAAAAAACAAATTTTAGGTGGATTGAAGATTTAAATGAGAAACACCCAAATTCCTAGACGAGAATGTTTGCATAACTCTTCAGGGACCTTGAAGTAGTTCCAACAGAACATAAAAAGTTCTAATGCTAAAGAAAGAGAAGGAGGCCAAGTATGGTGGCTGATTCCTGTAATCCTAGCACTTTGGGAGGCCGAGGATGGTAGATTACTTGAGGTCAGGAGTTCAAGACCAGCCTGGCCAGCATGGTGAAACCCAGTCTCTACTACAAATACGAAAATTAGCTGGGTGTCATGGTACATGCCTGCAGTCCCAGCTACTCGGAAGGCTGAGGTGGAATAATCACTTGAACCCAGAGATGGAGGTTGCAGTGAGCAAAGATCATGCCACTGCACTCCAGCCTGGGTGACAGAGCAAGACTCTGTCTCAAAAAGGAAAAAAAAAAGCAGCTAGACTATAGTGAAATCAGGAATCTCTATTGAGATACCTATATTGATAAAAAAGAACAAGAAGCCAGTTACAGAATTGGAGACAGTATGTGCAACAGTTATAAACAGCAGAAGACTCATATACGGACTGCAGAGCTACTACAAATCAATATCGAAGAGACACTACAATAGACTTAAACAGTTACTTCACCAAAGAAAGATTACAACCTAACCAAAAAAGTTATGAAAACTGCCCAACCCCAACAGTTAGCAAGGAAATGCAAGCTAAGATCACAAATCAATATCATTATTAAACCACCAGAATGACAAGAATTAAAAAATATGATTTGTATGTATACCATCCATAATAAAAATTAAAACTAAATTAAAAAATAAATTGAGATGAATATTAGAAAGTCATTTAAGAAATCAAAAATGTTCTAGTAATTGCACAAATGTCCAAACGATGCTTATAAAAAGTAGAAGTGGCTGGGCACAGTTGCTCGTGCCTGTAATCCCAGCACTTTGGGAGGTGAAGGCGGACAGATAATGAGGTCAAGGATTTGAGAACAGCAAGGCCAACATGGTGAGACCTCGTCTCTACTAAAAATACAAAAATTAGCTGGGCATGGTGGTGCACGCCTGTAGTCTCAGCTACACCAGAGGCTTAGGCAGGAGAAACGTCTGAACCCGGGAGGTGGAGGTTGCAGTGAGCCGAGATCGCAACACTGCACTCCAGCCTGGGCGACAGAGCAAGACTCCATCTCAAGGCAAAAAAAAAAAAAAAAAAAAAAAAAGTAGAAGCCTTTGTCAAAATCCAATTCAACCAATATTAATTTTTAAATTTAATACAATTTCAATGATGATTGTTTTTCAGAAGAGAAATGAATAAAATTGTATTAAAGTTCATGAGATTTAAAAATTGTCTATCTGTGGAATACTAGGCAACCATAAAAAAGAATGAAATCATTCTTCTGAGTACACATGGACATAAAGATGAGAACAACAGATACTGTGATCTACTACAAGAGGGCTAGAGGGGAGGGGGGCGAGGGCTGAAAAACTACCTATTGAGCACTATGCTCAGCACCTGGGTATGAGCTCATTTGTACCCTCAGTGTAACACAATCTATCTATATACAATCCTGCACATGTATCTTTGAAATTAAAAGTTGACATTGTTTTTAAAAAGAGAGAAATAGTATTTAAAAACAAAATTTAATCATACATTATTTCTTTCCATCTTGATTTCTTTATAAGGCTCCCATGTCATGCAAAACTTATATTAAATAAACTTGTATTCTTTTCTCTTGTTAAAAAATACAAATAAAAATTTAAAAGTCTCTATGATAGAAAATTATGAACAGTGAGAAGTGGTAAGGGGATTACATATCTTATGAGATATTTAAACTTACTATGAAGTCACTTTAATCAAAACACTGGCACCAACAGAAAAATAGACAAGTAGATTTATGGAATGAAGCGGAATTCAGAAATAAATCCACAAAAGTCACATTTTGATTCAGTGGGAAATAATTGGTTTATTAATAAATGATGCTGGCACAGTTGGCTATCTGTCTAGAAGAAAACAAGCTAGATCATCTACCTCGCAACATATGCCAAAATGAATCCCAGATGGATAAAATTTAAATGTAAAAATACTTTTTAAGTTTATAAAAATTAGAAAATTAAGATGCTTTCACAATTTTGAGGCAGAGAAAACCTTCCAATGTGAAACAGAATTGTCTCCAACCATAAACTTAAAGAGACATATTTTGAATTCATGAAGTTAAAACATTATATGGCAAATTTACTATAAACAGAGTCAAAATAAAAATGATTAACTGAAAACATTTGCACATGACAAAAGGTTACTATATCTAGTAAGCAAAACGAATGCCTCCAATTTGGGAGAAAAAAACGATGAAAGAAAAATGTACAAAATGTTTTTTTACAGAAGATAAAATTCAGTTGGTCAATAAATATGCAAAGATGCTTAGCCTCATTAGTACGTAGAAATGTAAAAATAAAGTAACATTTTTCACCCACATCAGCAAAAATAAAGATTTCTGACATTCAGAACTGATAAAGATAGGGAAAAATGGGCACTCTCATTTTATTTCTGGAACTATAGGTTGCCTAAGCTTCTCATAATAAGCTAACATTAAGAGATATGGTAATCATTAACATGCAGAATACACATACCTTTTGACCATGCAATTCCACTTTGGAAAATCTACCTTACAGAAACAAAAGCACCTATGTGTAATGATAAATACATCAATGACTGTTACAACATTTTTGTAGAGACAAAAGAGAAAGAAAAAAACCTCTAGAAATAAATAAGTATCATTGATACAGAAATAGTGAAATAGATTGTGGAGTATCTATTCTACAGATCTAACCCGTGAAAAGGAAAAGAAAAGGGATGAGAAAAACAAAGATAAAGGAAGATAAGGAAAGAAAAAAGACTTAGATCAGTTTCTCATCTTCTACAGCATGTCCAAGATGTATTGCTAATTTGCCCAGGAATGGGTACAGTAGAGTAACATTTTTGTTAAAGAGTAGACAAATGAGACATCTATATATATATATATATGTTTGCATGAGCACTAAAAGAGTCATGGAAGTTTTAACATCCAACATGCATAATATTAGTCTGGAACAACTGGGAATAGAGGAACAATGAAAAATTATCGTTTAAACACATCTCTTTGCATTGCTTTATCAATTACAATGAGCACATACTTCTTAATCACTGTACTAAAGTACTTTTTATAGAATACTGACTGATGGAAAATAGACTTTGGATCTATGGCCATACCACCCTGAACACACTGATCTCATCTGAAAATGAATATTTAACCCTATTAATTTGACACATTCTAATATAAACCCTTTCTCTAACTTCTCTATCAATCTTTCCTGGATTTCCTTGTCCTCTTTCTATTCCTTCTCTGTCGTCTTGTTAGCACCATGTCCTCATACATTCTTCAGGGAAAAAATAAATCTCTACAAATTCCTTCTCATAGCTATTTCCTTCTCATGTATTCATGGGAAAAAATTCACTTACTCACTTACTCATGATACTGAATCCTCCTACAAATTCAGACAAGTGTGGGAGACGCAGAAGGAAATAAAAAAATTAAAGTAGGGTGAGATTATTGTTGAATGCAATATATAATGAATCCCAAGAGACAGGTGTGCGAAAGTACATTTTAAAACACCAAAAAGTAACCTGCCACGTGGGGCTAAGCCTTTGGAGCAGAGTGCTAAAGAAAAAGAAGTTGCTTTGCCAGTGAACAAAGAGGGCCAGTACTCCAGACACTGCAAATCTTGTTTTTGTGTTGGCATGCATTCATTTTTCCAGCAATATTAACTTTTTTCAACAAACCACATGAATTGTAGAGGACTGCCTGTTGGACTAAAATTGTGCTCAGAAAATTTCCTCCTCTGAAAACTACAGAAGTAAACACATTGCATAGCTAGTAAAGACACTCAATAAAAAGAATGAGTACCCATACTCACGTGGATACCATAAGTGGGCAAATAAAGGGCACAGCATGCTCTGGTCATGAATACACTTTTATTTGTTTGTTAGATTGGTTAAATGATTATAAAATATTTGGCTACATATGTCGGTTCTCATAATTTGTTACGAAGTAGTTTTTGGGGTTTTTTTTTTTTTTAAGCTGACTATTTTTCTTTTAAGAGAAATGAAGGTGTTTGAACTGGAGAGTGGAGTGGGAGGAGGCATTTAAAAAGACTTACTTGCAACTGCGCTATTGGAGCAAGAGAAAACCTGGAAGAATTCTGTTGTAGCTCTGCTAGTTTCTCCTCATTGCACAACAGAGTATGACTGCTACAGAGACAGCAAACAGAATGGAGAATGGTTACAATCAGGTAAACAAGCTTCTACTCTTTGGCTAGATCATAGAAATATGCTTGCACAATAATGCAGTGAGAATTTGGTTATTTTGGAAAACTTTGTCTTATATGTAGCAGGATTGTAGACTTATAGGGTAGATAACTGGAAACTATGTTAGAAATATGTACTTCAGCTCTTTCCTTTTCCAAATTAGATCAGAGCAGAGCAGTTAAATATGTTTAAAATCTCATAGCTAATAAGTAGTCATTCCTCTCTATAATTCTACCTCCTGTCACATAAATCCTTTGAAAACACCAGCAAGCAAATATTTGTGGCATTTCTGTACAAATTAAGATCTTTCTGAAAATTTGTACAATAGAAAGAAATGCCATCTTAAGTACACAAAGGAGATTTGCTATTTAAAAAAAACTGAAGTTAATTATTCTTAATGCATATAAATATCCTTTCATCAATACAGTTCTTAGGTTTGAATTTTTAAATAGTATTTTATTTTCCTGGGAAAAGGAAGTAACTGTATTATATTCTAAAACTATGACAATGAAAAAAATCAATGTTCTTATCACAACAGCTAGAGAAATAACTACAGTGATCCTATCAACTCTATTATTAGAGAATTATTGAGAAATGTTTAATATTTCTATTCCAATATGTAGTGTGCCCAAGTATTTTCACCAATAAGGAAATGTCAAGATTGCCCAACTAGAATAAAATCAAGTGCCATTAAATCTGACATGCCTTTTGCTTCTCTGACACCTGTAAACCTCTTTCAATCACCCCACCCCTACTGAGTTTTTAATTTATTGACTACATGTTTTAGTCAGCTGGAGGCACCACCTATTTCTAAACACTTAGCATCTATGTTTGATAAACTGCTGTATAAATACTTTGGAGACTTCCTTTGTACCCCTTGTCAATCTTTCCCTACTACATTTCCATCTTCAGGGCTTACATTCCCAATCACACCTTAAATAAAAGAAGAATATCCAGTTACAGTCTGAGAAAAGGCTCACTGTCCATAAAGACAGACAAGTGAAATCTTGTTATGTTTAGAAGAAATGTAAGAAGTCACATGATATTCTCTTCCTATCTTTATCCAAGGTCTTGGTTTTCCTTTCAGAGGTTATAGCTCAAATTCAACAATACGCTCACACCAATGCAGTATTTTATTTCAACAAATATTTCAGTGCCTACAAGTTGCAGGCACTGGAACATTATGGTACTGGGGGGATAAAAGTAGGTTAGTGTTGAAACCAAGGTGTTACTTGATCAGGTATGCCTGCTCTAGTATGCTTGGGTTTTGTTATCTCTTTCCTTCTTCCACGAACCTGACAGCCATGGTACCTACTTTTAACTTTTCCATAGGCCAGGAAATCCATCTCGCTTAGGCATGCCTTGAGGTATATACATGTAATCTAATCTCCAACTTCTTTGCCTGTCCCAGGACCTCTTCCCCATGGCTGTTCCCACCAGTCAGTTCCTCCCATTCTTACAGACTGTAATTCCTCACACTCTCATCTCTAAACATCCATCTGGTTGCTGGAATTCACTTTAGAATCTAGAACCAGAATCAATCACTGTTCAGGGAGCCCCAAAGCAACTCCTGCTGTTCACCCCCACATAATAACAGACATTAACACAAATAAGGTAACAGCGTAAGCTTAGGAATAAGAAACCTGTCAAAAAATAGAAATAAAAGAGATAGTAAAAGAATCCAAGCCTATTAAGAAAGGGCAGAAACAAGATTTTTAATAGAATCACAAAGTCTGACTAAGCAGATTTTCACAGGCGTTTTCAAGGTCAGCTGGTTGATTGATTCCTTTTCTCCTGACATGGGGTTTTTGCTGGAGTTTTGTTTTGTTTTTGTTTTGAATGACTCCAATAGCTCCTTCCCACATCTTGGTCATCCAAAAGGAAATCTATAGTTTTCTCATCATCCAGAGGCTACATTTAGCCACCTCAAGCCACACTTAAAGCACCAAGAGTTCTGTCTGGGAGAACTGAGTGGGGAGAAAAAAGTAAGTGCTCTGGTTCTATCTGAGTTGAGTCAGTCCCAATACTTTATGTGGGCACTTAACAAAAGGAGATTTTCCAGCTTCAAATGCTGTGAAAAAAATCTCTGAAGCTTCAAAGGGGTATCAATGGGAACCTTCCCTGCAAAATCTCTAAAATCTCTTTCTAAAATCTCCCCAGCTGAAACTCTGAGGTGGGACCTGCCAACTATAGAATTCCTGTTTCAGCCTGTCCTGTGAAACACACAAGCTGGGTTCTTACTGTGGAAGAAGCTGAGTCCTCCTTGTTTTAGGCCCTTAACTGGTTACCTCATGCCTTTGTTAAAACTGAAACATCTTTGGGCAGGAATTTTCTACCTGTGTTTTGAGCATATATTTAAGATTAGGTATGTCTAAGGGCAAGTTCACCAGACCTGCTTCTCACACAAGATGCAGTGTTTTCAGACATCATTCACACTGCTGCTATCTTACAATATGCTTCCCAGCTGACACCTTACTAATTGTTCAACATGATAGATAGCATTTCTTATGTAAATTTGTACCATGAAAACATCACCTTATAAATACTAAACAGCGAAGAAGAAAAAACAAAATTAGTCGGGACTTCCTCAGAAAACTTTTAACTTCTTGAAACATTTCAGCATATTTAACTAAAAATGTTTGAGGTTAAATATGAGTCCTATACAGTTCAGATGACAGATGGACTACTGTTGGCTTAAAAGTTCATTGTAAATTGAGATTCAGTAAATTATTTCATAAAGAAAATGATATGTGGTACTTAAATGATGGGTACCAATCTTCAGTAGCACATTTGATTTATAAGGCATTGGCATTTAATTTGACACTAATTGAATTATTTCCACTATAGTCAACCTAAACCTCCATGTATACTCAAGAACTCCTGAATGCATAAACTACTTCAACATGCCTCCTCCTCACACACACTCTTGTCCCACTTCCAGGATTTCGTAAAGGTGTGTTACCAAAACACCAGGGGGTTCGGTGTAAGCCCTGCTGCTCACTGCACAGAAGCCAATCACTGAGACAATGAGTATTGCCAAGGAAGAAGGCTTTATTCAGATGCTGCCACTAAGGAGATGGGAGCTCAGCCTGAAATCCATCTCTCTGACTAAAACTAAGGGTTTATATAGCAGGGAAGAAATGCAGCAACGTGTAAGAAAGCAAGAACTGGAGAGGGGCAAGGAGGCATCTGGTGCCCTGACCTGGTGAGTGTCGGTTCTTTGATACTTTATTGAGAGGCCTCAAGGTCATTTCCTAAGGAAGGAACTCAGATAAAACAAATACAAGTTTCAAGTGTTAACAGTAGAAAGGTCAATTTCTATGTTTATCCGAAAACAACTGTCTATGGGACTACTGCGCCATATTCAGTGAAAGAAGAAAACTAATGCTTTCTTAGCAACTACAAAGTGTCAAGATGAAGTAGTATGTTAAATCCTACTTAATTTCCTATTTACAAGGCATTTGAAAATCTACTCATGGAAAGTCTGATAGAGTCCATAATTATATAATCACATGTTAATGTTGGAATCTTTCTAGTTATTGCAGAGCAAGAGTTTTCCTCTATTCACCAGGGGGCAATGCTTGGTCATAGATGTAAAGATGAATAACAGTGTTTTTACTCTCAGTGGAGCTTTAGAAGAATACACAAAGCAGACACCTCAACAGGTCAATGCCCTTACAACAACACTACATTTGTCCTTGACTTCCAAAAGCAGCCTGGGTCTAATAAGATTAAACAAGAGGTTTGGAGTCAGATATAGCTGCACAAAACTGTTTCAGTAAACCTTCATCCTAAGACTCAACCACATTATGAGTCCGAACTTTATAGTTGTCATGAAGCTTCATGAGAAATCCTATGAAAACCACTATTTACTGCATCTTGTGTGAAACAAGCACTTTAAAAAATACAGGCTCCTTTCTCTTTTCTCCTTGACATCGCATGTCATCTGTCAAATTTCAAAACATGTTTTTAAAAAATGAAATTCTAGATTTCTGAACCACAGAGGAAAATGCCCGAAGCTGGGAACATAATTGCTACTCTATGAGGCAGCCTCCACAGTAATTGTATCTTACTGATATCTTACTTCTTCCACTGTAAACAGTTTTCCAAAAGTAAAAAGCTATGGGAATGCAGATTATCTGTACAAGATGGACCTTTGATTATCACTTAACACTGACCACAATTTGCTTTGGAGTTGAGTCCCACGTTTGCAAATACTTTTTGCTGCAAAAGGACATATTTCCGAACTGATCCACTGCTACTATTTAAAAATAACATCTATTGCAATTCCTTTATTTCTTGTTTAATAGGTCTCCCTTTGTTTAGAGTGACCTGGCAAAGTGTGGTTAACAGGACTTTCAGTGAATGTTTAAAAATCCATTAGAAGGCTCAGTTGAGAAGGGAAAAAATGAGAGTATATGAACATGTAAGGAAATGCCAGAGGCTTGTTCAGAACTTGCTTATTAAACCTGAGACCTAGCTAGCAACAAGTTGTTTCCCATTAGGTGAATAAGGAATAATCTCTAAGGTGCCTTCCAGCTCTAAATTTCTATGAGTTAAAGTGGACGAGGTTTCCTTAAGATAGCAGGTATTTTAACTATATGAGAAGTAGATCTGAACTCTTAAGCTCTTTTTTAGAAATCCATTTCAAGGTGCTGGTTTATGCTTTCAGTATTCATCAAAGTCCAAGCCTGTCATTACTCCCTAGAGGTGAGCTTCTTTAAAGAAATGTGCACCTTTGTGTGATGTGCACAGCCAAAGCAGCATGCATTTTTTAACTAGGTTCACAATATTGGGGTAAGTCCATAGGAAATGTTTCAAGCTGAACAAATGTTTCCTAACCCTTTCATCCCAGCCTGGGGCAAGGAAAGAAATTCAATGTCCTGTGAATTTTAGTTGTCATTTTAATTGGAATTTTTGTTTGTCCTCAGCCTCAATTCTTAATCTAGACTCATCTTAAATTCTTTCCAACACAGATCCTTAAGCTGCTTTCAATAACCCAATACTCAAAAATGACTATGCAAGTTTAAACAGTCTTCTTTAAGCAGCCCAGTTACGAGGAAGAAACTGAGCTCTGAGAGACTAATGATAACTAACATGCCAGGCCTTACATCTAAGGGCCTTACATAAACTCATTTAATCTCTGTAATTACCCCTTGGAGAAAAGGCATAGTAAGTTTCCCACAGTTACATAGATATTAAGTGACAGAGACAAGTTATAAACCCAAGCTCCTAACATGGCCTTCCAAGAGCTCTGTATGAGACAGATTACCTTGAACTTAACCCCAGAGATTCTGATTCATTTACAGTGGGATGGGATGGGATGGGATGGGATGGGATGGGATGGGATGGGATGGGGCTGGAGGCAGTTGTCTACAAAAGCGAGCTCATGTAGCCTTATAAGAACTAATTGTAAGATTTTCAGAAATTCCCTCCAGCCAATTAACTTCACAATTTCATGTTGGTTTCTTGAAATTGTTCATAATGGGAGTATCCATGAGTAATCAACAATTGCCACAAGCTAGACCCTTTCTCTTTCCCCTACCCTCACACAACTGGTTGTTAAACACCACTGAGTGGAGAGTAGTTGTTTTGAAATTCTGCTGATTCTAACATGGCAGTTGGGTTGATAACTATTCCTGGTACACAGTTAACTCTCGGTTTCTTTAAGGAGTGATATTAGAGGATACAGAAGGTGGGCCATTCACTTTTTACTACATAATGTGTTTGATACAAGTATACATTTCTTTTATATATAATACACCAAATTTAAAGAAAAATCATTATGTTTTCACAATTTCATCTGTAATTTACTTATGGATACAGAAAACGTGGTTGGTGTTGTCCTTGAGGTTTGGCAATGGGGTAGGTATAGTATGTAATGATGAAAGGTTCTTAACCACAGTCTACAGGGGAAAAGTCAAGAGTTGCTCAAAGAGTGAGTGATGTGAACAGCCAAGAGTCACTTCTCAGCAGACAGAGACTATTTCCAGGAAGACTTTGGGTGCTCTGGTATCAGGAGGGGCTAAAGATGGAGGAAACTAAGCAGAAAAGTCAGATACCAAAGAATTAAAGTCCACCTGGTCCTGATATCTGGACTTTGCAGACAGAAGTGGAGTCCAAATCTGAGAAGGCTGTCAAGAATCCAGGAAACTTTAGTCATGAAGGAACTGGGATCCCAGGCAGGATCTCCAGATGTAAAATAATATGGACAGGTAAGACCGAGGCTCACTTCTTGAAACTAAAAGACGAAAGCTCAATTAACTAGGCTAAGGATAAAGAAAACCAGCAGCACAGCTGGCCTGACCATGAGTCTCTACCTGAGTTTGCCAAATGCTCAGGGCCTCTACTATGTCCCTACCAGTTCCACAGAAACACAGATGATCTGGCTGCTAGGACTGAAATTCTGAAGGGACAGTGGACCAAGGATGTTTATTACATATAATTTCATTTCAGCAATTGTGATACTCTCTGAATTATAATATTCCTTGCTATGAACTACAGTTACATAGTTCAAAAAAAAAATCAGATGCCATTGCAATTAATTCACATAATGAGGCCACACTATCCCCATTACATTCTCATTTTTATGTGACACAAATTCCTTATCTTGGTCCAACTTTGTGATTTTTAGCAAAAACCAACTAGTGTGATAAAACTTAAATTAATAAGTAGAAAAGAACAGCATGAATGTGATACATAAAGGATGTATATCAGATAAAAGCTAAAATAGGCCACATCTGTAATCTCAGCATTTTGGGAAGATGAACCTGCAGGACTGCTTGAGGCCAGGAAAGTTTGAAACCAGTCTTGGCAACATAGTGAGACTCGATCTCCACAAAAAATAAAACAAAAAATCAGGCATGATGGCCTGAGCCTGTAGTCCCAGCCACTAAAGAGGCTGAAGCAAGAGAATTGCTTGAGTCCAGAAGTTTAAGGTTACAGGAAGCTGTGATTGTGCTACTGCACTCCAGTCTGGGTGACAAAGCGAGATCCTGTCTCTGAAAACAAAATTAAGATATGTACTTTAAAATAAAATTTAATAATTTTTAAAGCTAAAATATAAAGGGGAAGGTATATAGACTCATTATGTTCACATAATGATTAAGTTATCCTTAAAGTTTTATTCAGTCCAAGAGAAGAAACTTTTGAGAATGAAAATTGCTCCTAATACTGTTAAGAAATATGTGGATAAACAAAAAAATTACCAAATTGTGTTGATGAAATGTTTTCAGTAGCCTGCTTGCACATCCTTTGAAAACAGTATCATCTTTCCAACGTGACCCATTTGCTTTAGGGTGGTAATAAGAATGTTAAAATTAATATGAAGTGATGATAGATCAGATAGTTACTGCCCACAAATCCTCCAATTATGGAACTCTTTGGAGACAGAAGCTTCAATACTGCCTACTACATAGTGGATGATGAGTATTTATTGACTTGAAAGGATGGTGAGTGATGATTTGTACATTGTAAATCACTGGGGGAAACTTGAGATTGCTAGGGTAAATATTACAAAATGAATTTAGTGGCCCAACAGAATGTATTTTTGATGAAAGTATTTTAGTTACTGAAATATAGGGGTCTTTCACAGGTTGTACTTAGTAGAATGATACATACTACAGACATTTACAGTCTTTGAAATATAAGAATTACTTTTGATACCACGCATGAGAATATCTGGACTCCTTTTCTTATTAATGTCTTTAATGGTATATTTGCCTGATATTATCAAAATTAGTTTATTTATGCTGTATCAGTTTAACTTCTCAGATTATTTTTCTATCCCTTTAGTTTTATTTTTTTTTCCTATTTTGAGAAACGAAATACTTCAAAAGTGTCAAGTCAACTTGGAGACACATCTGTTTAAATCAAATTAGTAGCATTCTCTATACCCTGGCATGTTTTGGCCTCTTTAACCTTTTTTACACTTTCAAATGTATCCTTTTCCGTTTTGTTCATATTCAGGATTTTTTTGGCCAACTTATCTAAGACAATTTTCATTTTATTCTAAATGTGTGCTGAGTATTCAGTTCTGTGGCTTGCCAAGAGGCTCAACCTTAGAGACTTTGAAGTTACACAGCCAGAGAGACATGAATTATTCTTTTTTGCCTCATAATCTCTCATTAGTTGGCAGGTAAACTCCACTTAAAACAGATATTCTGGCATGGAGTTAAAAGTTGTTAGACAGCGAGGCAATGACTGAGAAGAGGCGGCCCCTGGGGGATTCTATCCCATCCTCTCCATTTACCTGGGACTCCACCACTGAGCGCGCTTCCATTCACGTGGGGGTTTTCAAGTCTATGGAAAGGCAAGGCCAACTCACATATCTGTTAAGGACTTCAGTGTGTATATTAGTTCCCTATGACCTCTGCCATAAATGAACACAAATTTGATAACCTAAACAGAAACGTATTATTCCATCATGGTTCAGGAGATCACAGGTCTGAAATGTTTTCACTAGACCAAAACAAGTGTTTGTTGGCAGTACCATGTGCTAGAGAAATATCAATTTTCTTGCTTTTTCCAGGTTCTAGAACTGGATTTCTTGTATCCTGGCCCATCTTTTATTTTCAAAACCAGCAGCATAGAATCCCGTTCCAGTGGTGACACTGCCTTCTTTGTATCAAATCCCCCTCTGCTTCCCCTTCTGTAAAAACACTTGTGATTACATTTAAGGTCCACCCAGATAATCCAGGATGACTCCTCCTCCTCAAGGTCCTTAACCAAATCACATCTGAAAAGTCTCCTTTTTTCACACGAGATAACATTCACTGTTTTAAGAAATTAAAATCTGAATATCTTAGGAGGTGTTATTCCACCTATCACAGTATGTTACCTTCCATTTTTTAACTTGTTTTACTAAACATATTTAACATGTGTTTTTAAAATGTCTATGTCTTTGAACCTCAGTAATTGAGGTTTTTGTAATCCTTATTTATTCTGGTATTCATTCATTTTCTCTTTTCACTAAAATTTGAGGGGCTACATTGTGCCAAACAGTCAGAAGCTCACTCAGATAAAACAAAG
This sequence comes from Plecturocebus donacophilus, assembly GCA_004027715.1. Classification (NCBI taxonomy): domain Eukaryota; kingdom Metazoa; phylum Chordata; class Mammalia; order Primates; family Pitheciidae; genus Plecturocebus; species Plecturocebus donacophilus. The sequence goes on along the minus strand of PVKP010019617.1, from coordinate 14,940 downwards.
ATTTTCAAAATATTAGGCAGAAAAGTTAAGTAACTAAGTATGACTAGTTTATTAAGGGCTCCATAGAAACAGCTGACGACATGTAAGGATAGACGAATTAGGTAAGCAGAGAAATGGAATCAAATGGAACTAATAATAAATCTAAAAAAACACTAACAGAAATAATGACTAATAGGTTCATAAGTAGACTGGACATAGCTAAAGAATGAATCAGTGGACTTGAAGATAAATGAATAGAAATTTCCCTAACTTAGAAACAAAACTGTCAAACAAAACTGCAGCTTAACTAATCAGAAACCTCGAGTTGACTTTTAGCTAGAGACTTTACCAATCAGAAACCACCAACTAACCTCTAACTAAGGACTTCCCATTTTAAAACCAATCAAGTTCTTTTTCAATCTTTCTTCTGGGAACAAAAGTTTTCCCCTGAGCCCCCTCAGTGGAGCCCTGAAGTACCTGTGTCTTACACTGCCCAACTTGTGAATTGCTGAATGCTCAAATAACCTCTTTAAATTTTTATGTGCCTAAGTTTATCTTTTAACAGAAATAAAAATGGCCAAGAACTTTCCAAAATTAATGACAGACATCAAACCACAGATTTAGGAAATTCAGAAAACACCAAGTAAGATAAACATACACAAAACCTACCCCCTAGGCATGTCATATTTAAATTGCAGAAAATCAAAGAAAGAAAAATCTTTAAAGAAGCTAGACTGGTGTGGGGCATGCAGGGATACTTGACCTTTAGACAGATCAAAAATAGGAATTACAGTATGCTTCTTGCCAAAAACTATATAACAAAAAAAAAAAAAAAAAAACCAAGAGTAAAATATGCAAACTCCACCAACCTAGAATTTTATATACATGAAAATTATTAAAATTGAAAGAGAAATGAGTGTCTCCAATAAAAACATGGAAAGCATCACCAACAGAACTTCCCTGCAAGAAATGTTTTAAAAACTTTAGGCAGAAGAAAAGTGGCATGGGTCAGAAACTTGGAATACATTAAGAAAGGAAGAATATCAGAGAATGAATAAATGAAGGCATGATTGTCAGTTTTATGCACCCACTTAGCTAGACTACAGTTCACAGTTATTTAATGAAATACTGATCTTAAGGTAAATGCCCATCAATCAACGAGTGGGCATTTACTTAAGATCAGTAACTGTCTATATATATAGACAGTTACTTTATACATATATATATATATATATATATATATATATATCTCAGCTTCTACTACTCAGCCATAATGAATTAACAGCATTTGCAATGACTTGGATGAGACTGAAACTATTATTCTAAGTGAAGTAACTCAGGAATGGAAAACCAAACATCGTCCGTTCTCATTGATATGTGGGAGCTAAGCTATGAGGACACAAAGGCGTAGGAATGATACAATGGACTTTGGGGACTTGGGGGGAAAAATGAGGGAGGGTGAGGGATAAAAGACAACATATAGAGTGCAGTGTATATTGCTCGGGTGATGGGTGCACCAGGATCTCACAAATCACCGCTGAAGAACTTACTCATGTAACCCAAACATCACCTGTACCCCAATAACTTATGGAAAAAATAAAAAATAAAAACGATACTGTTGTGAAGGTGTTTTGCAGATGTATAATCAGTTGACTTTAAGGGAGGTTATACTAGATCATCCAAATGGGCTTAATCCAATCAGTTAAAAATTCTTAAGAGCAGAGCCTAGCTTTTCCTGAAACAGAAATTCTACCTGTGGACAGCAGTTGTGGCCTCAGGTTTAGCAGCCAGAATTGCAGCCTGCCCTTTTTTGACAGCTTGTCCCACAGATTTGGGGAGTGTCTAGCCAGCTCTTTTTGTATAAGCCAATTCCTTACAAAAAAAGTTCAATATATATATCATCTACTGTTGTTTTTTCTGGTTGAATCTTGACTCAGATTAGAATAATTTTTAAACTGTTCTTATTTAATTAACCTATAAAATAATTGACTGTTAAAAATATAGTCATGATGTATTGAATGAAATGAATGACAGCAATGTCACAAGAGATCATAGGGTAGAATTGGGAATAGCCCATCATAAATTACTTGCACTACCTGTGATTTGCTATAGGTTTATTTGAAAATTGACTTAGTTAAAAATGTATATTGTAAACTCAAGAACAGCCACTAAAATTTTTTTTAAAGTTTGATTGATACACTAAAAAAAGAGGTAAAATTGGATCATATAAAATGCTCAGTTAAAGCAAGAAAAGAAACAAAGAACAAACTCAAGGATAGAGAACAGTCACAAATATGATAGATATTAATCCAATTATATCAGAGGATGTTGTATATATGAATCATGGGAGATTTTTAGCATAATTTTATGCCTCATGATACTCTAATGATGTATCTAAGACCCCATGCATTTGTCAAAACCCATACAACTTTATAGTACAGAGGAAACAATGTGTGCAAACTTTTTAAAAAATAGGTGGTTGGAAGATTTCCAGATGGAATGTAGTATATAACTAAAGAATTTAACTATCACAAATATATGAAACAACATCACTGAGGGGAATGGGAGAAAACATCTTGATCTGGTGACACTGGAAATGAGTGAAGTCTGTAACAGTAAAGGCAAAAGAAATTGTAGATAAGCATTACCTTCTAGTTGATCAAATTAAATCCATGAGTGTACTGGTTAATAATTCTAAAAACCACTATACATGTAAAATAAAGGTAATGATTAAGGCCAGGCATGGTGGCTCATGCCTGTAATCCCAACATTTTGGGAGGCCGAGGCAGGCAGATCACCTGAGGTCAGCAGTTCGAGACCAACCTGGCCAACATAGAACAAAGTGAAACCCCATCTCTACTAAAAAAACAAAAAAAAAAAAAAAAAAGCTGGACGTAGTGGTGCACATCTGCAATCCCAGATACTAGGGAGGCTGAGGCAGGAAAATTACTTGAACCCAGAGGCGGAGGTTGCAGTAACCCAAGATCACACGACTGCACTCCAGCCTGGGTGACAAAATGAGAGAAAGAAAGAAAGAGAAAGACAGAGAGAAAGGAAGAGGAAGGGAGGGAGGGAGGAAGGGAGAAAAAAGAAAGAAAAAGAGAGAAAGAGAAAAAGATAATAATTAAATGAATGGTAAACGGTTGGAGGCAAGTTTTTCACTGTTGGAGTAGGAGGTTACAGACAAGCAAGAGGAAGTGACTAGAATTTTCCATGTGGTAGTAGATTAGAGTAGGAGACATCAGTATAAACTCATGTTTAGCTTAATATGGATATAGATGTATATATGTAGAAATATTTACAGATGTGTGTATATGCACATATCAGGGTATACATGTATATTTCTTAGCTTTGTCAGCTGAGAGGGACAAAAGGCAGCAACACCTTAGTAGCAACAAGCATACCTGGAGCTCAGTTCATGGTTTTTAATACCAGTCTCCAGTAAGATTCCTTGGAGAAATGGCCAAATCTAAAACTAGAGCAGGGAATAAACAAATGAGTCTGGAGTATCTAGTAGTCTCAGAAAATAAGCAAGTGTCAAAAAAAAAAAAAAGTAAAATCACAGTGACAGTGGTATGTCAAAGGGACACTATACCCAATTGGAGGAGCTCAGAATGGCCAAACCTGGAACAACTTGAGCAACAAAATAGTCATGTTGGATTGTAAACTGGAATGTAAAATAAGTATCTATGAGTCCATACTGGTGTAAATAAATGATTAGATAAATAAGTAACGGGAGAGAAAAGACAAACTTCCATGTAGAATTCCAAAGAAGAATTCCAGTTTTATATAGTTAATAATAATGTATGGCATTCTTACAAATCACTGAGAGTAGGTTTTATGTTTTCATCACAAAACAAGTATGCAATGTAATGCATATGGCAGTTAGCTCTATTGAGCTATTCTACAATGTCTACAAATTTTAAAAGCATCATGTTGTACAGAACGTGTACAACTAAATCCTTAGACTAGTTTTAATTTTAAAAAGATCCAAATTTATGTAGACATACACCCCTTAAGGAGGTAGAGTATACCTTCCCTTAAGCGTGGGCTCACAGTAACATCATTGCAAAGAGTATAATGTGGAAAGGGGGGAAAATAACTTTACAGTAGAGAAATCTTTCAATTATCTATGACATCCAACATGATGTCTCATTAGTCTTTATCAAGGCTAATATCAGCAGGAATAAGCCACGTTGAGAGTATATACCATTGATGTGATGTGATAAGAATGGCACTTTGCCACTTTGGTATTCCTCCCCGAAACTCATAACCTTAATTTGATCGTAAGTAAAACATCAACCAAATCTCAACTGTGAGACTTTCTAAAATTACCTCAACAGTACTCCTCAAAACTGTGCAGGTCATCAAAAACAAGGAAACTCTGAAAATCTGTCATAGTCTGAGAAGCTTAAGGAGACATGACAACTAAATGTAATGTGGCCTTCTGGGTGGACTCCTGGAACAGAAATAGGACATTAGGTAAAAGCAAAGGAGGTCTCAATAAACTGTGGGCTTTTGTATAAAATATACTCACTATGTGTGTGTGCATGTATGTACTTATACATAATTCGAATTTTAATTTGAATGTATTTAGCTGCAAGTAAAATTGAGCTTCTTTTCATGTATTTAATTCTATTCTATAAGGACAGATTTTTTTGCAAATTGGTTCTTTATCAGAAAGAAGGAAAGAAGGGAAAAAGGAAGGAAGAAATAAAGGAAGGACATGCTGAAACCAGCAGTGGAGTTTCCATTTTAACACTTTTAATCTATTTTACTTATATTAGTCCTTACTTTGATTTTAAACTCTATTATAGTCTAGAATTTTTAAATTTTTTTAACTTTAATTCTTAATCTGGATAGTTTGAATTTACAATATTTTAAATGTTAATTTTCACTTTTTAAAATTACCATTTCTACAGTATTCCCTTCTTTTATGCAAATTTGTTATATTTATAACAAGTATTGACTTGTTTATGAAGACACATGTTCTAACTGCAGTGAGAAAGCCAGCATTATGAATATGAAAGTTAGGAAAATTACTTGCTGCTTGTATTGTTAGCTATTGCTGCATAAAAATCAGCCCAAAATGTAGTGGCTGAAAACAATAGTCATTTATTACGTCTCAGTGATATCAGTGAGTCAGGAATTCATCCTGGGACCACAGAGCGGCTTGCGCCTACTTCATTATGTCTGGACCTCAGCTGGAAGGCTCAAAATCTTGTGCCCGGAATCATCTGAAGGCTGCTCACTGAAGGCTTATTGAAATCATTTGAGTCTGGCCGTCAGCTGAGGTCTGAGCTAGGGGTACCAGAACATAAACACATGGGTCAGAACATACACACATGGCCTCACCACGTGGTCTGGGCTTCCACACAGCCTGGTGGCTGTGTTCCAATAGTAAGCAAGCTAAGAGAGAGAAAAAGAGTGAAGTGGAACCCATACTGCCTAATTATAACCTGGACTTTAAAATCACGCAGCATCACTTCTACCACCTCCTGTTAGTCAAGGCAGTTCCAGACATGTATTCAGTTTTCATGAGGAGACGACATTGTCAATGTCATGTTTGTTGACAAGCATATGGGATGGGATATATATTGATGAAGCCATATTTAGAAAATATAATTTGCCAGATTACCAGACACATTTGAAACAATCCTTTATGTTTCTTTATGTCTCATTATTACATCTCAAAATAATCTTTGCGGCTTCCAAGTTTGGCTATAAAAATAGACAAACACACAGGTAAACAGACTTTATCCGGTTAACTCAGAATGATTTGGCACAATACATTTCTATGCCCCAGTTGGTTGACTGATGGTTGTTTCTTCCATATATTGTCAACCACTCACATATTCTACAAATATTTTAGAGTCCACATTCTAGTCACTGCACTGGGTCTGGAGAAATATTGGTAACATTACAGAATCCCTGGCCTTAATGAGCTACAGGTTTGCAGGCAACACAGAGAGGAAGCAGGAAATTATAATTCAATGTGTTTTGTATGTTAACAATGGTAAACATTGGGTGCTATGGAAGCACTTGGGATAGACACATTACCTAGGCCTGGGAATTGAGAACAGCTTCCCAAGAGAAGTGGCACTAAGATTTAGAATGAATACCTAGGAGTTATCCAGGAAATAGGTATCCGTGATGGAGGCGGGGAGTTGGTAAAAATATTCAAGACAGAGGGGAAGAATAGGTTCACACTTCTAGGGACAAGAGAAAATGTGGCATAGTCATCGATCAGATCTCGTAATGCCAAGGTCTGATTTGAAGCCCAGGGCTTCAAAGGTACTATGCAAAGCAGCTGGGATTACAAGTCCAGCTCAGAGACCCCTTCAGGCCTACTATACCATCTATAAGGAGTGAGTTTTATCAGGTTTTGTCCACTTATATATCCCCAGTGCCTAGTATATGTAGCACACAGAGATGCAGTTAAGTATTTGTGGCTTCATACTTGGATTCCTGCCTCTGAATATTGATTTGGATGAAAATGCTACTGGACAGTCTTGCTATTCATTATTTTCCATCCTAGATGCAGCCTTTTGGGCTCAGACTCAGCTCTATAAATCGTGGCCTGAAGAAAAGACCTGCCATCATAGGCTTTCCAGCTCCAACCCAGGCCAGCAACCAAAGCTACTGCTCCTCCCAAAGTTTTCTGTCAAGCACTTAAAGAGCAAACAGGGCATTTGAAAATTCATGGTCCCCAACATCGTTAACTAAGATCTGACAGAAGTCATAGCTGTAGACCTGGAGCTGGTTATAAACAGGGAATGATATGGCTCACACAGATACTTTTGACCTACCTTGATAAGGACACAGTGACGCTGACTGTCCTGGTGTGCATGCCTGCAAGAAGATATAACTATGGGGAAGTAGTCATATAGCTGGGCTTGTTGCACCAGCCTCAATCTAATACACACACACACACGTACGTGTATGTACACACACATACAGAATATTATTTCAGCCTCGAAAAGAAGGAAACCTACCATTTCTGACAACACAAATGAACCTAGAAGGCATTAAGTGAAACAAGCCAGACACCACAAGACAAATACTGCATGAATTTACTGGTATGTAGAATCTTTAAAAATTTAAAACTCATAGAAACAGAATAGAATGGTCCTAGGGGTGAGGGGAGTAAAGAATGAGGAAATGTTGGTTAAAGGATATAAATTTATAGTCATAAGATGAGTAAGTTCTGGAGACCTAATGCACAGCATTATTACTATGCTTAATGTACACTTGAAGTTTGCTGAAAGTGGATTTTTTTTTTTTTTTTGACAGAGTCTTGCTTTGTCACCCAGGCTGGAGTGCAGTGACACAATCTTGGGTCACTGTAACCTCTGTCTCCCAGGTTCAAGTGACTCTCCTGCCTCGGCCTCCCAAGTAGCTGGGATTACAAGCACATGCCACCACGCCCAGCTCATTTTTGTATTTTCAGTAGAGTCGAGGTTTCCCCATGTTAGCCTAAATAGTCTCCATCTCCTGACCTCGTGATCTGCCCATCTCGGCCTCCCCAAGTGCTGGGATTACAGGTTTGAGCCACTGTGCCTGGCCCAACTCTATAAAATTTTTATTTGTCAATTATACCTCAAAAAAGATGAAAAATATTTTAAAAATACTCACCTATATTTTGGTTCCTCTGTCCCATCTCCTCTGTCAGTAGTAGTATAGGAAATATTCTGCAAACCCCAATTACTACCACCCAACTCACTTTTCCTGCTTCTTTCATCCAACTGGCTGGACTTAGGATTCCATGACCGTAGAGAATTTCCAACTGCAGTTTACTGGGCAGCTTACACTAGTAATTCAGTAAGATCATAGAAACAAGGATCTCCAACATAGAGGCAATCCCAGTGGTGTGTAATAGTATGTGTTTGTAACACATCTAGTTTTTCATACATTGCTATTTTAGATCATTTTCTCTTTAGCCAAATGGAGGAAATAAATGAAAGAAGGTAAATGCGGGTTGGAAACCCTATCTCTTTCAACCTCAGAGAGGTAGTCATAGGATCTTTCGTCCTCCTGAGACAATACTATATTCCATTCCTTCCTTTCCTCCTGCCAAAGATGACTTGGAGATCTGGCTAGATTTTGATGACCTGAGTCTATTAGAACTCATGGAAATAATGTTAAGAAAACATTTATGTTAGGAATGTGGTAAATCACATGGTAGAAGCTAAGATCCTGAGGTTTAACTGGGTAATTCTTTTGTGGCACCAATGGAAACCCACCTTTTGTCTCAAAGTATGTTAAGTCTGCTTCTGAGTACCTGGGTGTGGTAAGGTTCTCTCCTACAAGTGGTTTGACTAACTTACTTAAGCTGAGTAAAGCATCCACTGATGCGTTCCTGTGGTTAGCATTGTTCAAGCTCACTCCGAATGGTAGGCACAAACTTACCATATGACTTACTGCTATTCTAGTGATATGCTACTGTCTAAGGTAGCCTTTATTCCCTCCAAATGTAGAGATGCACAGAAGCTCAAATTCAGCCACAGGACTTTCTAAAATCTGCAAGTTAGCTTCAGCCTTGGCCTTGGCCTTCAGAAGGCCAGTCAAATGCAAACCTCAGTATCACTTCTGAAATTCCTAAATTTGCAGCTTATCAATTTTCTTGTGAATGTCTGGCGGTCATCATAGCTACCCTTCCTAACAAGGTCTAATAACTTCTTGTATGCATTATTTACAGCCTTCATTATATCTGGATCACTGATAATTTTCATGGCTGTTGTACATAATTTTAAAGATTTGGCATTCTGCTTTTAATTGTTCCTCACACATATGAAGAATTCCTTAAAAGGATTTTTTTGGAAGGCTTAAGCCTTAAGTAAAAACAAATAAATAAAAATTAATGTTTCTAAAGGCTATTTTGTTTTCATTTTTAGTGTTGATGCCCTAAAAATGTCACTAAGTTTAGAATTATATCTACTCTTTATTGTTGTAATGTATTTCTATAAACATATGTCTAACTGCATATAATACTTTTTCGAAAAGCATTGAGTAAAAATACTCTTCATATTTTAATAACCGTCTGTTTCCCTATTTAGCTGTTTAAAAATTCTCATCACTTATTCTGTACAAAACTAACAACTTTTAAAGTCATCTTTATTACTCATTTCTCTTCAAACATCTGATAAAATTTTAACACACAAAGCACATAAAGATATTATGTTGTTCCAGGTCATATTTAATGTCCATACCTGTATTTGAAAATAAAGTCATATACTAAAAGTGACTCCCAAAGCATGCCTTGCTCACACAACTGACTTTTTGTGTTGACAAGATATGGTAGAAATCTACCTTATTAAAAGCTACCTTATTAAAAGCACGTAATCTGGGACGCCAGAAATGAAGTAAACCGTAAGTTGTTTGGTTTTCCAAGGGTTAACACGGAAGCCTCAGAGGATATTTGAACCAAACGCTGTGGCTCACGTTGTCCATTGGTGTACTTAGGAGATCTAAAGGAAATCCGACCCTTTCCTAGCACCGTCAGCAGGTCAGTGTAACAAGGCATATGGGATTGAAAACTGCAGCTTCAGGATCGGTGAGATACCTTTCCCCAAGATTCTCTTCATATTCTATCTAGCTCTCAGGCAACCCTGGCTTCAGGCTTTGACAAATATATAAAATTGTATTCATATGAAAGTTTATTCCTTTGCAGTAGCTATTTTACTGCACCTTCCACATTCATAGACAGGCTTACTCTCCTCTCACGGTCTTTACGTAAAATGTGTAAGCTGAAAGTATAGATGAAGAAAAACCCTTCCTAGACACTCTCAGGTTTCCAACTGTCAGTTTTATATGGTCACAGTACCAAAATTTGTCTCCACTATTGTTTAAATAATTTAGGAACCCATCTGGGTCTGAGAAAAACAACTGGCTCAGTGAAATTTTTCTTTAGCATTCACCATTCCCATGCCCACTCCCTTCCAGCTGCAGAGAAGTGCCCTTCCAGACATCTGGGCTCAGCACTTTCAAACCCCTTCCAGCCTCTTCCTCACAACTCTTTTCACTATCATGAGAACAACACTTAACAGGAGATCTCAACAAAATTTTCAGTGTCTAATCAGCATCGCTAACTATCAGCACAATGCTGTAGAACAGATCTCTAGATCAGCTGGCATAACTGACACTTTTTTGAGACAGTCGCATTCTGGTTCTGTCACCCACGCTGGAGTGCAGTGGCGTGACCTCGGCTCACTGTAACCTCCGCCTCTGGGTTCCAGCGATTCTCCTGCCTCAGCCTCCCAAGTAGCTGAGACTACAGGCATGTGCCAACATACCCAGCTAATTTTTTTTTTTTTTTTTGGATTTTTAGCAGAGACAGGGTTTCACTGTGTTAGCCAGGAGGGTCTCGATCTTCTGACCTCATGATCCATCTGCCTCAGCCTCCCCAAGTGCTGGGATTATGGGCGTGAGCCACAGTGCCTGGCCATAACTGAGCTTTAAGTCCCTTGAACAGCAACTTTCCATCTCCCCTTCCCCCGACTCCTAGCAACCACCTAGTCTATGCTTCTCTCTGTGTTTGGCTATTTTGGATGACTCTAGAATCTTGCAGTATTTGCCCTTCAGTGAATAGTCTAACAGTGTTTCTCACAGTTCTCTGTGCTGTCGCAAAGGGCAGGATTCCCTTCTTTTTTGAGGCTGGATAACGTTCCATTTTACACACAACCGTTTATCCTTGTCCATTTCCTGAAATTCCTGTCCCTCCTGTCATGTAAGAGGAGAGAAGAGAGAGCAGGGATATATGTTCTGAATATACTACCCCACTCTTTGGACATATTTGTATTTTATGGAGAAGACCTGATCCCAAAGAAGCTTTAGCAGTAGTAAGTCTATCCTAGCTGTATGTTACTGAGAGAAAGGGTCCATGATGGAAGGATGTATTTTTCGAACAAGAGATCTTTCCTGCATCTTTCAGATCATCCCACAGATCTGAACATTAGCTTTTCAATTGTAGAGGGTCAGGTATAACTTCTCCAACACCTCCCAGCCTTGCTAGGGGCCCCTTCTCCATGTTCTCATAGCACCCTGGCCATGTTCCAATCAGAATACATGCTAAACGATACATATTTATATTTATATGTTGATTTTCCCCAGGTTAGGGTAACATGGCCAAGAGTCACAACCAATAGATGATAGAGATGAGATTTGAACCTGGGCCTTTCTCATATCAGAGCCTATGATCTGTTGATTTTTACATTGTGACTTATCTGACAATATATATGAAAAGTGTCAAATTATCTGGAGTCATTACTCCTGGGATAACAAATCCTATGACTTATTATGTTAGTGTCCTTCTTTTAGGTGAATTAGTATTATCATTTGTTTGGTTTGTTTAGGTCCAATATTTCTTAAACAAAATTTATTTGAACAGTAACTATTAACATGCTTTTCATAGATATATACTCTGAAGTTTGCAGTCACAGAGATTAAGGAGAAATGTATACCATGCAAAAATGTCATCTACACAGTCTTGGCATGCAGTCAGTGCTCAACAAATGTGAGAAAACTCCTACGTGACAAACAACAAGGTTATTCTTGAAGATACATCAAGCACTGCTGTTAACTTAGCTAAGTCACTTTTCTTCTAGACATATCTGTTCGTCTTCTGTAAAATAAGGGCATGGGTCTCACTATTTGAAACTGTGATGTTGAGTAGTTTGCTACTGGTCCTGGAACTACAAATCAAGCACACTTACATAGCCTTTCCTGAGAAAACAACGTATTTCTTTGGAATAGACCAATAGCAGAACTACAGGAAGAAATATTTTGCTTACTCAACATATCAGCTGATATAAAATAAGAAGAAACTCAGAAAACACTAAAACTTAATAAAGTATTTTAAATGCCTCAGTGAAAATAATATGTGAACGTAAAAACCCTGAAAGCAAAGCATAAACTTCCTTTGATATCTGTCCACCCTAGAAAAAGGTGATGGATTATTATGCATTTCCTTGTTTGGAATTCCATTTATATTCTATTCCCTGCTGCAAGATTTAGAACATCATGAAAATGCTGTAGCTGTTAGCGGGGGAAAAAAGTAAGAAGAGAGATAATACAGTTAATCCTTGAATGAAAAAATATTAAAGGAAGATGAAACAAATTTCAGAATACAATGAAAACAGGTAACTTCCAATGAAAAAACAGTGTATCATGCAGGTAACTGCAAGCTTCAAAGGTAGAGATAAATGTATAGATTTGCCACACTGCTGAAGCTTACAACGAATACCAGAACCTCATTCTGTAGATTTAAATATACAATTACTTCAGTCCTACTGACTAAATCCAAATATATCATTGTTTAAGTGTGTATTGTAAGCAGTTTTGCAAACTCTCAAATATATTCAGAAAAAAATTGCTATACTCAGCTGTGGCTACAGAAACAATCAAAAGACATTCAATAGCATTTCTCAAGTGATAAGAAAATATTCAACTATGGCTTATTCTAATTTAGACCAGCATCCAATGGAACGCAAATCCTGCAGTTTTTCATTTAAGTATTAAAACCTGTTTTTATTAAAAACATCAGAGAGCATTCAATTGAGTTTTCTTAAGTATTCCCAGCTGGATGCATTATCTGTACTGAATTTATTATTCAATGTAATAGTACCAGGTGGCCCTATAGGCTTAATATGGATTTGATTATAAATACAGAGAAAAAAATGACAATGGGAATGTCTTTATTCTGGATACCTTTCTAATTTATCTCAGTGTGCTACCTTTTAGCTAATGCTGCATCTGTATTCCTAACAGAGACCAGGCTAAAATGCCAGGGCCTGTCAGCATCAACTGGACACAACTCTGTTGGAATTTTACTTTTGCCCCACTTTCCCAGGCCGTATCCTGATGGAAGTGGAGAAGTGACAGAGATTACGCCCAGAGATGAATGCTAATAAACAGACAGGGGCAGGCTACTTCCAAATAGTTCCAGAAAGGTCGTTATGCCGTGAAGTAAAGTTTTTAAGATCATTTGGAAGGGAGAGAGGATAGAAAAGAAATTAATTGTTTTGCAGCTGATGTTTGGGAAAGGAGAGCTAATATAATCAAATGTGACATCTGCTTAATAAATTGCTGTCTTGCTAAAGTGACTGGGCATCCTAGAAGGTAATCCTCTTTGAATTAGACTAGAAAAACATTTGACCAGCTGTTATCACTTACATACATTTTGATTTAAAAAAATATGCAGGGAAAAGCATAGACCAGTGACCTTCCATTGTCCCCATATCATCTCTATTTTTTCTTTTTTGCTAGCAATGGCCCCCAACTGCTGTACAAGGAGACGAAGCCTCCTTTGTTCTCTTGAGTTCTTTTATGAATTTAGGTATGCAAGTTTAGAGGAGAGGCATTTGAGACCTACTCTGAAAAAAGCAGGAAAATAATTTTGAACTGTGGTTGATGAAGGATAAAAAAGATGCAGAAAAATAGAAGACTATTAGTGAAAGCTTCTTAAAATTAACAGAAATCATAATGCATGGAATTAGTAAGGGACCTAGAAAACAATATTTAGCTATCAGCAGCATGAAAAGATTTATTTTGTAACTATGTTACATATCAAAATAAACAAGGGCACATATAGGGGTCTGAATACAAGGTTGAAATTTCTGATACAAACAAGGTCAATCAGATTTAACTGTGGGGAAATGTCATTGAATCTTTGGTCTAGAAGAAATTCATGAAGTCATTTAGTCCATTCCTCAAATTACAACTTGGACATATTCAAACTATTACAAGCAAACAATATTCCTTAACACACTGCCTTATATAAGAATCCATTGCCTTGGGAGGCCAAGGCAGGCGGATCATGAGGTCAAGAGATCAAGACCATCCTGGCCAACATAGTGAAACGCCATCTCTACTGAAAATATAAAAATTAGCCGGGCATGGTGGCATGTGCCTGTGGTCCCAGCTACTCCGGAGGCTGAGGCGGAAGAATTGCTTGAACCCAGGAGGCAGAGGTTGCAGTGAGCCGAGATTGCGCCACTGCACTCCAGCCTGGCGACAGAGCAAGACTCCATCTCAAAAAAAAAAAAAAAAGAAAAAAGAATCCATTGCCTCTTCCAGCAATATCCCTTAGCTGTCATAGTTCATATTTACTGAGGATCTACCTGAGTGATGCTATAGTGCTTACAGATGTACCCATCTTCTAAAATCAACAGAACTTGTCAGATTTAATGAATTAGTTTTCCCAAGAAATATTTTAATTTAGTAATAAGATTAATAATAGAAAGTATTGCTGAAACTACAGCTAAATGTTTCCAACAAGGAATCAGCAATTATATCAGGACTTTCAAAAGCCTTTTCTCTTTACCTGAACTGTAATTTCAAATTTGGTTTAGCCTACGGTGAAGAAATATTTTATGGAAATATACTGGCCGAAAAGTAACTCGTCAGGGTCATTTGCAGTTAATTGGAATCAAGCTACTGTCAATTAAAACCGGGCTGCCATGCTTTACTAAACCAAAACACCTGGGAGGGTTACAAACAATTCAGCACATCATTAAAACTCAGTGACTCTCAGGGTTGGAAGATGCTTTAATAAATGAGAAGACAAGACCAAAGCCAACATGAATTTCTGAAAGCTCTTTCAAACAATAAAATTCCATTTAGCCATCACAGTTCACTTTTTTAAGAGGCAGGATCTCACTCGGCTGCCCAGGCTGGAGTGTGGTGGCGTAATCATAGCTCACTGCAACCTGGAATACCTGGGCTCAGGTGATCCTCTCACTTCAGCCTCCCTAGTAGGTGGAATTACACGCATGCGCCACCATGCCTGGTTTATTCTTTTTTAATTTTTAACTTCTCTGGTGAAGTGACTAAAATGCAGGCCAGTTTTAAAAGGACAGAACATAAATGAACTTGATAATCCATGAACTCATGGTGCATCTGTTGAAAAGTGCAACATATACTAGAATACTGAAATAGCCTGTTTGTTTTTTATTGAGACAGGGT
>PVKP010019616.1:0-42154 GCA_004027715.1 Plecturocebus donacophilus | reverse complement strand
GTGACCCACCATGCCTGGCCTCTTTCCATTTTTTTTTGTGTGTGTTCTCTTTAAATTCTTGCATCAATGATTTATAGTTTTAGTTGTAGCAATTTTTCACTTCTTTGGTAAAGTTTATTAGGTTGACCTTCACTTGGATTAAGTTATTGAGCACTTGGTCGGGCGTAGTGGCTCACGCCTGTAATCCAGGCACTTTGGAGGCCAAGGTGGGCGGATCACCTGAGGTCAGGAGTTCAAGACCAGCCTGACCAACATGGTGAAACCCCGTCTTTAAAAAAAAAAAAAAGTTATTAAGCACTTTATTTTATTTGTAGTTATTGTAAACGAGAGTTTTTTAAAATTTCTTTTTCAGATAGGTCATTGTTGACATATGGAAATGCTACTGATTTTTGTATATTGATTTTGTATCCTAAAACTTTAGTGAATTTATTAGTTCTTCTTCTTCTTTATTTTTTTTGAGACAAGTCTTGCTCTGTTGCCCAGGTTGGAGTGCAGTGGCGAGATCTCAGCTTACTGCAACCTCTACCTCCAGAGTTCACGTGATTCTCCTATCTCAGCCTCCCAAGTAGCTGGCACTACAGGCGTGTGCCACCATGTCCAACTAATTTTTGTATTTTTAGTAGAGATGGGATTTCATCATGTTGGCCAGGCTGGTCTTGAACTCCTGACCTTAGGAGATAGGCCCACCTCGGCCTCCCAAGAGTGCTGGGATTATAGACGTGAGCCTCTGTTCCTGGCCGAATGTGTTAGTTTTAATAGTTTTTGGTGGAGTCTTTACATTTTTCCAAATATATTGTTTCACTTTTTTTTTTTTCTTTTTTGAGACAGGGTCTCACTCTGTTGCCCAGGCTGAAGTGCAGTGGTATGATCTTGGGTCTCTGCAACCTCCCTGACCCGGGTTCATGTGATTCTCATGCCTCAGCTTCCCGAGTAGCTGGACTACAGGCACACACTCCCACACACAGCTAATTTTTGTATTTTTAGTAGAGATGGGGTTTTGCCATATTGGCCAGACTGGTATCGAATTCTTGGCCTCAAGTGATCCTTCTGCTTCAGCCTCCCAGAGTCCTGGGATTACACATGTGAGCCACTACTCTCGGCTACATTTTTGTGTATATTTTTTTAATCTACCAAAAGATGGGATTTCACCATGTTGGCCAGGCTGATCTTGAACTCCTGACCTTAAATCATCCACCCTCCTCAACCTCCCAAAGTGTTGGGATTATAGGCGTGAGCCACCATGCCTGGCCTCATATCATTTGTAAATAAGAGTAATTTGACTTGCTCCTTTCTAATTTGGATATCTTTATTTTTTCCTTATGTAATTGGTCTAGCCAGGACTTCTGGTACTATGTTGAATAACAGTGTTGAAAGTGGGCATCCTTATTGTGTTTCATATCTTAGAGGTAAGGCTTTTCATATAATGCTAAATGGGAAAATCAGACTCTGTTATAGGTCTGTTGTATATAGCTTTTATTGTGTTGAGGTATGTTCCTTCTATACCCAATTTTTTTGAGAGTTTCTATAGTGAAAGGATATTGAGTTTTATCAAATGCTTTTTCAGCATCAGTTGAAATGATCATATGGTTTTTGTCCTTTATTCTGTTGATTGGCTGTATCACATTGACTCATTTGTTTGTTGGGAACTGCTCTTGTCTCCCTGATATAAATCCCACTTGGTCAAGTTGAATAATCTTTTTCATGCATTGTTGAATTCGATTTGCTTGTTATTTATTTATTTATTATTTTTTGAGACGTAGTTTCACTCTTGTCTTCCAGACTGGAGTGCAATGGCAGGATCTCGGCTCACTGCAACCTCTGTCTCCCAGGTTCAAGCAATTCTCCTGCCTCAGTCTCCCAAGTATCTGGGATTACAGGCACGCATCACCACACTTGGCTACTTTTTTTGTATTTTTAGTAGAGACAAGATTTCACCCTTTTGGCTAGGCTGGTCTTGAATTTGGTTTGCCAGTGTTTTGTTGAGGAGTTTTGCAACAATGTTCATCAGAGATAGTGGCCTGTAATTTTCTTCCCCCTACCTTTTTTTTTTGAAACGGAGTCTTGCTCTTTTGCCCAGGCTGGAGTGCAGTGGTGTGATCTTGGCTCACTGCAACCTCCACTTCCTAGGTTCAGGCGATTCTCCTGCCTCAGCCTCCTGAGTAGCTGGGATTACAGGCACCTGCCATCACACCTAGCTAATTTTTTTTTTGTAGATTTGGTAGAGACGGAGTTTCACCATGTTGGCCAGGCTTGTCTTGAACTCCTGACCTCAGGTGATCCGCCTGCCTTGGCCTGCCAAAGTGCTGGGATTACAGGCATGAGTCACTGTGTCTAGCCAGTTTCTTTCTTGGATGTGTCTTTGTCTGGTTTTGGTATCAGGTTCATACTGGCCTCATAGAATGAGTTTGGAAGTATTCTGTTCTTTTTCAGAATAATTTGAGTAGGAATGGTATTAATTCTTTAAATCTTCAGTAAAATTCAGCAGTGAAGCCATTAGGTCCTGGGCTTTTCTTTGCTGGGAGACTTCCTACTACTTCTTCAATCTCATTACTTGTTGGTCTATTCAGGTTTTGAATGTCTGTATGGTTCAGTTTTGGTAGGTTGTATGTTTCTAGGAATTTAGCAGTTTCTTCTAGGTTTTTAAAATTTATTGGCATATAGTTGCCGATAGTCACAGTAGTTTCTTTCTGTCTGTCTTTTTTTTTTTTTCTTTTGAGACAGAGTCTAACTCTGTCACCCAGGCTAGAGTGCAGAGTGCAGGGATGCAATTTCTGCTCACTGCAACCTCTGCCTCCCAGGTTCAGGCAATTCTCCTGCCTCAGCCTCTCGAATAGCTGGGATTACAGGCGTGCGCCACCATGCCCGGCTAATTTCTGTATTTTCAGTGGAGATGAGGTTTCACCATGTTGGTCAGGCTGGTCTCGAACTCCTGATCTCAAGCGATCTGCCTGCCTTCGCCTCTCAAAGTGCTGGGATTACAGGCGTGAGCCTCCAGGTCTGGCCAGTAGTTTCTAATGATCCTTTGAATTTCTGTGATATGGCTTGTAATGTCTCCATTTTCATCTTTGATTTTATTTATTTGAGCCTTCTCTCTGTTTTTCTTAGTCTGGCTAAAGGTTTGTTCATTTTGTTTATCTTTGCAAAAAACCAAGTTTTCTTTTCCTTTCATCTTCTGTGTTTTTTCTGTTTCAATTTCCTTTATTTCTGCTCTGATCTTTTTCTTCTACTAATTTTGGGTTTGGTTTGCTTTTGCTTTTCTAGCTCTTTAAGATGCATTGTTAGGTTATTTGAAGTTTTTCTACTTTTGTGATGTAGCCACTTACTGCTGTAAGCTTTCTTCATAGTACTGTTTTTGCTGCATCCCATAGGTTTTGTTTTCATTTTCATTTGTTTCAAGACATTTAAAATGTTTCTTTCTTTTTTTTTTGAGACAAGGTCTCACTCTGTCACCAGCCTGGAGTGCAGTGGCACAATTACAACTCACTGCCACCTTGACCTCCTGGGTTCAGGAGATTCTTTCACCTCAGCCTCCCAAGTAGCTGGAACTAAAGGTTTGTACCACCACGCCTGGCTAATTTACTGTATTTTTTCTAGAGACGAGGTTTCACCATGTTGTCCAGTCTGGTCTAGCACTCCAGGGCTCAAGCAGTCTGTCCCCTTTGCCCTCCCTAATTGCTGGGATTACAGGTGTGAGCCACCATGCATGGCCAAATTTTTAAATTTCCTCATTGACCCACTAGTCATTTAGGAGCATATTGTTTAATTTCCATGATTTTGTGTAGTTTCCAAAGTTCCTCTTGTTATTGATTTCTTTTCTATTGGATTGTGGTCAGAGAAGATATTTGACATAATTTCAATTTTTTTTTGAAATTTTAAGACTTTTTTTGTAATCTAACATATGCTCTGTTCTTGAGGATGTCATATGTGCTGAGGAGAAGAATGTGTAGATGAAATGTTCTCTAAGTATCTGTTTGGTCTATTTAGTCTATAGTGTGGATTAAGTCCAATGTTCCTTAGTTTTCTTTCTGGAAGATCTGTCCATTGCTGAAAGTGGGATGTTGAAGCTTCTGGTAATTATTGTATTGGGAGTCTATCTCTCTTTAGCTCTAATAATGTTTACTTTATATATCTGGATACTCCAGTGTTGAGTGCATGTATATTTATAATTGTTATATCTTCTTGCTGAATTGACACCCTTATCATTATATAGTGACCTTCTATGTCTCTTTTTATGGTTTTTATCTTGAAATCTGTTTTGTCTAATATAAGTATAGCTACTCCTGCTCTTTTAGTTTCCATTTGCATGGAATATCTCTTTCTACCCCTTTATTTTTAGTCTGTGTGTGTCTTTATGGGTGAAGTGTGTTTGTTTTTTAAAAATTTTTATTTTTTCTGTGTGTGTCTTTATAGGTGAAGTGTGTTTGTTTTTTAAAAATTTTTATTTAAAGTTTTTTTTTTTTTTGAGACTGAGTTTCGCTCTTGTTGTACAGCCTGGAGTGTGATGGCGTGATCTCGGTTCACCGAAACCTTCGCCTTCCAGGTTCAAGTGATTCTCCTGCCTCAGCCTCCTCAGTAGCTGGGACTACAGGCATGTGCCACTACATCTGGCTAATTTTGCATTTTTAGTAGAGATGAGGTTTCTTCATGTTGGTCTGGCTGGTCTCAAACTCCTGACCTCAGGGGTGATCTGCCTGTTTCGGCCTTCCAAAGTGCTAGGATGCTAGGATTACAGTTGAGCCACCACGCCCTGCCAAAGAGTTTTTTTTTTTTTTTTATTTAGAGACAGGGTCTCACTTTGTCCCCCAGGCTGGAGTGCAGTGGTTTGCTATGACCTCAGGATCACAGATTGCTGTGACCTCAAACTCCTGGGCTCAAGGGATCTTCCCACTTCAGCTTAGCAAGTAGCTAGGATTACAGGCACATGACACTACACCTGGCTAATTTTTCTTTATTTTTATGGAGACAGGGTCTCACCATCTTGCCCAGGTTACTCTCAAATTCCTAGGGTCTAGCAATCCTCCTGCATCAGCCTCCTAAAGTGCTGAGATTATAGGCATGAGCCACTGTGCCCAACCTGTTTTTTGTAGGCTGCAGATGATTTGAACGTGCTTGTTTAAATCCATTCAGCCTCTCTATGTCTTTTGATTGGAGAGTTTAGTCTATTTACATTCAATGTCATTATTCATAAGTAAGGACTTTCTCCTACCATTTTGTTACTTGTTTTCTGATCTTCTTTTCCTTCCTTCCTTCCTTCCTCCCTCCCTCCCTCCCTCCTCTTCCTTCCTCTTCTTTTATATGAAAGTCATTTTTTTCCTGGTGGTGTGTTTTAATGTCTTGCCTTTTATTTTTTGTGTATCTGTTGTAGGTTTTTTGATTTTTTTTTTTCCAGACAGTCTTGCTCTGTCACTCAGGCTGGAGTGCAGTGGCACAGTCTCAGCTCACTGCAGCCTCAACCTCTCTGGCTTAAGCCATCTCCGCACCTCAGCCTCCTCAGTAGCTAGGACCCCAGGTATGGACCACCATACCTGGCTAACTTTTGTATTCTTTGTGGAGACGGGGTTTTGCCATGTTGCCCAGGCTGGTCTTGAACTCCTGAGCTCAAGCCATCTGCCCACCCCCACCTGGGAATACAGGCATGAGTCACTGCACCTGGCCATGGTTATTATTTTTGATAGGTTCCTCTTTTATTCTTCCTTTTCAAGATATGAGTAGTTTACACACGAGAATTATGGTGTTAATATTCTGTATTTGTGTACTTGCTATTACCAGGGAGTTTTGTATCTTCAAGTGATTTCTTATTGCTCATTAATGTTCTTTTCTTTCAGATTGAAGAACTCCCTTTAGCATTTCTTGTAGGACAGGTCTGGTGTTGATGAAATCCCTCAGCTTTTGTTTGTTTGGGGAAATCTTTATTTCTTCTTCATGTTTTAAGGATATTTTCAGTGGATATACTGAAAACATAGGATAAAAGATTTTTTTTTTCCTTCAGTACTTTAAAGATGTCATGCCAGTGTCTCCTAGTCTGCAAAGTTTCCACTGGGAAGTGTGCTGCCAGACACATTGGAGCTCCTTTGTATGCTGTTTGTTTCTTTTCTCTTTCTGCTTTTAGAATCCTTTCTGTATTCTTGATCTTTGGGAGTTTGATGATTAAATGTCTTGAGGTAGTTTTATTTGAGTTAAATTTCCTTGCTATTCTATAACCTTGTACTTGAATATTGATATCTTCTTTCTCTAGGTTTGGGAAGTTCTCTGCAGTAAATCTCTTTGAATAAACTTGGTACCCTCTTTCTCTCCACCTCTTTGTTATGGCTCAGAACTCTTTGATTTTTCCTTTTGAGGCTATTTTCTAGTTTTTTAGGCATGCTTCATTCTTTTTTATTCTTGCTATTTTGTCTCCTCTGGCTGTATTTTCTTTTTCTTTTCTTTTCTTTTTTTTTTTTTTTTTTTTTTTTTTTTTTTTTTTTTTTTTTTTTTTTTTTTTGAGATGGAGTTTTGCTCTTGTTACCTACCCTGGAGTGCAATGGTAATGATTTCAACTCACTGCAACTTCTGCCTCCCGGGTTCAAATAATTCCCCTGTCTAGCCTCCCGAGTAGCTGGGATTACAGGCTCTCACCACCACACCTGGCTAACTTTTGTATTTTTGGTAGAGATAGGGTTTCACAATGTTGGCCAGGCTGGTTTCAAACTCCTGACCTCAGGTAATCTGCTTGTCTTGGCCTCCCAATGTGCTGGGATTATAGGCCTGAGCCACTGCGTCCAGCCCTCTGACTGTCTTCAAGCTCATAATTTCTTTATTCTGCTGAATCAGTTCTGCTGTTGAAAGACTCATATGCATTCTTATCAGTTGAATTTTTCAGCTCCAGAATTTCTGCTTGATTTAAAAAAATTTTTTCAATGTTTTTTAAAAATTGATCTGATAGGATTCTGAATTCCTTCTCTGTGTTGTTGAATTTCATTGAGCTTCTTTAAAACAGCTGTTTTGACTTGTCTGTCCAAAAGGTCACACATATCTCTGTCACTCCAGAATTGGTCACTGATGACTTATTTAGTTTGTTTGGTGAGGTCATGTTTTCCTGGATAGTCTTGATGATTGTGGATGTTTGTTGATGTCTGGGCATTGAAGAGTTAGGTATTTATGGTAATCTTCACAGTCTGGTCTTGTTCATCCTTCTAGGAAAAGCTTTCCAAGTATTCAAAAGGAATTGATTGTTAGATCTAAGTCCTTGGCCTCTGCAGCCGAATCTGCATTAGGGGGCAGCCCAAGCCAGTAATGCTGTGACTCTTGTAGACTCATAGCTGTATGCCCTTAGTGATCTTGGGTTATAGCCAGGGGAATTCCCAGGCACAGTCTTGTTCTCTTCCCTTATTTCCCCCAAAACAAATAGCATGTCTCTCCATGCTGAGCTACCTGGAGTTGAGGGGAGGGGGTGACACAAGCACCTCTGCAACCACCACAACTGGGACGATGCTGGATTAGACCTGAAGCCAGCACAGTACTGGGTCTCTCCAGTACAGTAGTGTAGCCTGGCTGCCACTGATGTTTACTCAAGGCCCAGGGGCTCTTTATTCAGCAGGTTGTGAATCTAGCTGGGCTTGTGTTTTTCCCTTCAGGGTGGAGGGTTCCCTTGTGGCCCAGGATGGGTCTAGAAATGCTGTCCAGATGCCAGGGCCTGGAATTGGGAACTTTAAGAATCTACTTGGTGCTTTATTTTACTGTGGATGAGCTCTGTGGATGAGCTCAGACCCAAGTTGCAAGACAAAGTACTTTTTGTCTCCTTTCCTTAGCAGGAGTCTGTCTCCTTGGTTATCACTACCAAGGCTCATTAGAGTATTGCCTGGCTACCGCTGATGTTTTATTCAAGGCCCAAGGGCTCCAGGCGCAAGTCTTTCCTTTTATGGTGGAGGGTTCCCTTCTGGCCCAGGACAGGTCTAGAAATGCTGTCCAGGAGCAGAAGGCCTGGAATCAGGGACTTTAGGAGTTGGCTTGGTGTTTTATTTTACCATGGCCGAGCTGGTACCATTGTTTCAAGACAACGTCCTTCCTACTCTTTCTCCTCCCTTACTCAAGCAGGAGTCTCCTGGAGCTGCAACTGTGCTACCAAGATTTGGGGGAGGGGTGACACAAGCAGTCTGTTGGCTGCCCCTGCTGGTATCTCGCTAGGTTACGCACACCCCAAGTCCACTGGCTCCGAGCCTAGCACAGCACCAACACTTGTACAGGAATTGAAGTTCTTGTGGCCTAGACTGCCTTTCAAGTTTATTTAGGACCCAAGGGCACTTTAGCCCACAGTGGTGGGACTTGTGGAAACTCAGGTTCTGACCTTTGGGATAGGTGATTATTTTTTGGCTAGGGCTGGTCTAAATGCTCCTTCTGTGAGCACTGTGAGCACTGGCCGATTCTGCCCTGTGTTGCTTTCCACTGTGACAGGGCATCACTGAGTTCCAATACAAAGTCTTGCAATCACTGTAATTTTCTTCTCCCAAGGGCACAGATTCTCGCTACTTGTCACATGGCCTCTGCTAGGGTATGGGGGAGGGGTGGTGTAGGCGATTCAAGACTATTTTTTTCTTCAGTGCCTCTTTCCTTTTTTTTTTTTTTTTTTTTTGAGACAGAGTCTTGCTCTGTACCCAGGCTGGAGCGCAGTGGCGCGATCTTGGCTCGGTGCAACCTCTGCTTCCTGGGTTCAAGTGATTCTCATGCTTCAGCCTCCCGAGTAGCTAGGATTACACTTGTAGACCACCACGCCCAGTTAATTTTTTTTTTGTATTTTTAGTAGAGACAGGGTTTTGCCATATTGGCCAGGCTGGTCTCAAACTCCTGACCTCAGGTGATCTGCCCACCTTGCCCTCCCAAAGCGCTAGGATTACAGGTGTGAGCCACTGCACCCCACTCCTGTTTCCTTAATATAATGTTAAAACCAGGTACTATGATCACTTACCTGATTTTTGGTTCTTATGAAGGTTTTTTTGCATGTGGGTAACTGTTCAATTTCGTGTTCCTGCACGGGGGACCATCACTGGAGGATTTTACTCATCCATCTTGCTCTGCCTCCTCCTGCGGTTACCTCTTCTAATTATTTAATTGAAGTTGATGATGAACCACTTGGAGCCTTACTCTCTCCTCAGAAGAGTAAGGTTGTAAGTGGTTCTGTCACAAATTCTTTGCATATTCCATTGCAGAGTCCTAGCCAAGGTACCCCGTACAGCCATGTGATGCTGTAGCTTATCCTAGACACCACTAATCAAGATAGGGTGTATCCCAGCACTTGTCTAACCATTCATCCTTCTCTTTTTTTGCTGTGATGTTAAAACCAGGTACTGTGATCACTCACTGATTTTTGGTTCTTATAAAGGTGCTTTTGGAGGGCAGGAGGGACAATCAGTGGAGAGTTCTATTTGGCCATCTTGCTCCACCCTCACCTCCCAACATCCATTCTTGTTAAAAAGTTTCAGGAATAGAACTTTCTTAACCTGAGAAATAGCCTGTATGATAAACCTACAAATAGAGTCATATTTATTGGTAAAAGACTGAATGCTTTTCCCATAAGATTTAGAACAAAACAAGTTTTCCAACTCTCACTATTTCTTTCTCTCTTTTTTTCTGGTAAGAGACAGGGGCTTGGTATGTTGCCCAGGCTGGACTTGAACTTTTGGGCTCAAGCAGTCCTCCTGCTTCAGCCTCCTGAGTAGCTGGTACTGTGTGTGCCACTGCACCCAGCTTTTTTTTTTTTTTTTTTTTTTAAATCAAGGAAATGTGTATTCAGGCCAGGTGTGGTGGGTCATGCCTGTAATCCCAACACTTTTGAGAGGATGAGGTGGGAGGATCTCCTGAGCCTGGGAATTTGAGGCTGCAGTGAGCTCTGCTTGTGCCATTGCACTCCAGCCCGGGCAATGTAGTGAAAGCTTATCTCTGTTTGAAAAAAAGAAGAAGAAATGTGTATTAAGACAACCTCCCTGCAACAGTTGGGTAACTATTGTCACTGTTCATGCCCAAAACTTTTCTGTCATCCTTAATATAAACTGTACACCCGTGAAATGACTTCCCATTTTTCCTTCTCCCCAGCACCTGGCAAACCCCCTTTCTACTTTTTGTCTCTATGAATTTGACTACTTTAGGTAACTCACACAGGTGGAATCATCTAGTATTTGTCTTTTTGTGACTAACTTATTTTATTTAGCATAATTCCTTCAAGGTTTATCCATTTTGTAACATATGTCAGCATTACATTCTTTTTTGAAGGGTGAATGATATTCCATTGCATGTTTATATCACATTTTGTTTATACATTCACCTGTTGATGGTTACTTGGTTTCTTTTCACCCCTTGGCTATTGTGAATAGTGCTGCTGTGACCAATGATGGACATATTTGCCTATGAAAAAGAAAAAGCATCTATAATGGAAAGAAAGAAGTAAAAATTGTCTTTATTCACAGATACATTATGTAAAAGGTCTGATGGAACCTACAAAAATGCTCTAAACTTATAAGTGACTTTAGCAAGATTCCATTATGTAAGATCAATATGTAAAAATCAATTGTATTTCTGTATAGTAGCAATGAATAATTGTAAATTGAATTAAAAATGAAATGATGACATTTGCAATGGCATCTAAATTATTAAGTACTTAGGAATAAATCTGACCAAAGATGTGAAAGACCTGTATGTTGCAAACTCTGAAACATTGCTGAAAAAATTTAAAAGATCTAAGTAAATGCCAAGATTAACCTCGTTCATGGGTTAGAAGACTCAATGACCCATGAATCCATGCTAGGATATCAAGCCTCCTTAACTTGACGTATAGTTTTAACACAGTCCTAATTAAAATCACAGTAGGCTTTTTTTTTAAAGGTAAAAAAAAATATATATATATATATTTGAGTTAGAGTCTTGCCCTGTCACCCAGGCTGTAATGCAGTGGCACAGTCTTGGCTTACTGCAGTCCGTCTCCCTGGTTCAAGTGATTCTTGTGCTTCAGCCTCCTAAGTAGCTGGAATTACAGGCGTGTTCCACCATACCCAGCTAATTTTTTTGTATTTTTAGTAAATACAGGATTTCTCTGTGTTGGCCAGGCTGTTCTCTAACTCCTGGCCCCAAGTGATCTGCCCACCTCTGGCCTTCCAAATTGCTGGGATTTCCAAACCAGGCTGACCAACATGGAAACCCTGTCTCTACTGAGAAGACAAAATTAGCCAGGCATGGTGGTGCATGCCTGTAATCCCAGCTACTTGGGAGGCTAAGGCAGGAGAATCACTTGAATCCAGGAGGTGGAGGTGGCAGTGAGCCGAGATCATGCCGTTGCATTCCAGCATGGGCAACAAGAGTAAAACTCTGTCTCAAAAGATAAAAAAATAGACAAGTTCTTATTATGTTCCCCAGGCTGGCCTTGAACTACTGGACTTAAGCAATTCTCCTGCCTTGGCCTCCCGAAGTGCTGGGATTACAGGCATGAGCCAGTGCGCCTGGCCAGGAGAGTTTTTTCAACAAAGGGTCCTGGAAAAATTGGGTATCCATGTGTAACAAAATGAATCTTCATTTATACCTCATGCCATTATGCAAAAATCAATTTAAAATGCATCATAGACCTAACTGTAAAACCTAAAATTATAAAACATTTAGAAGAAAACATAAGAGAGATGTTTTCTTTATGACATTGGATTAGATATGATTTCTTTTTTTTTTTTTTTTGAGACAGAGTCTTGCTCTGTCACCCAGGTTGGAGTACAGTGGTGTGATCTCAGCTCACTGTAACCTCAGCCTCCTTAGTTCAAGTGGTTTTCCTGTCTCACCCTTCTGAGTAGCTGGGATTACAGGTGTGCACCACCATGCCCAGCTAATATTTGTGTGTGTGTGTTTTTTTTTTAGTAGAGATGAGATTTTGCCGGGCTGGTCTGAAACCTCTGACCAGAGGTGATCCACCCACCTCCGCCTCTCAAAGTGCTGAGATTACAGGTGTGAGCCACCACGCCTGACAGACATGATTTAAATGACATTACAAGCATGATCTATACGAGAGTGGGTTAATAAATAGGAGTTCGTAAAAAATATAAAACCTCTGTTTTTCATAAGAGATTATAAAAAGACAAGTCACAGACTGGGAGGAAATATTTGCAAAGTGTGTGTCTGATGACTTGTCTCAAGAATACATAAAGAACTCGCAACTTTCATGAGAACATAAAGAACTTTTATGAGAAAATAAACAACTCAGTTAAAAAAATGGGCAAAACATTTGAACAGAAATTTCACCAAGATATATGGATGGAAAGATATATGGATGGAAAATTAATTAATGGAAAGATGTTCAGCATCAATAGTAATTGCAAATTAAAATCACAAGTTGATATCACTACATACTGATTAGAATGTCTACATTAAAAAGACTGATCTTATAATGTGTTGAAGAGGATGTGGAACAATTGGAACTATCAAATAAAGCTGACAAGAGTGAAAAAAATGGTACACTCACTTTAGAAAACTGGCATTTTTTAGACCTATATACACTTAATCCAGCCATCCTGTTCTAGGAATTTACCCAAGATAAGTGAAAGCATTATGTCCATAAGATTTGTACATGAGTATTCACAGCAGCTTTATTTGTAATAGCTTCCCACAGGAAATAACCCAAATGTCTATTAATATAGGTGAATGGTTAAACATATTGTGTGTGGTATATTTATACAGTGGAATATCACTCAGTAATAAAAAGGAATGAACTGTTGTTATAAGCAACAACATGCATTTATCACAAAATAATTATGGTGAGTCAAAGAAGCCAGAGAAAGAAGAATGCATACTGTATGATTCTACTTAATATATAAATTCTAGAAACTTATCTATAGTGATAGGAAGCAGATAACCTGTTGCTTGGGGAGGAGAGAGAATGAAGGAGGAACAGGAAAATTTTGGTGTTGATGGATATGTTTCACTGTCTTCATTGTGGGAATAGTTTCATTGGTTTTTATTTCTTATGCTCTATGTGGTATTTTTAGATATAAAATATTTAATGATTCCTGAGCTTACTTATTTTACATTGTGTTTAATCTTTATAAAGCAGAGTTATAACTAGATTGTTAAGAAACTGCTTTAATGATTATTTATTACTATTTCCTTAATTTTTCTGATCTTCGGTCTTGACTAATGATGCACTCAATTTATTTAAATGTGGAGTTTAGCTCTAAAACTCCTGTAACTTAAAAGCGAATGATATTTTGAATGGTCTGAATATTGTTTTATTAAGTGCATTTTGCTCAAAGGAAAATACCATAGTCCACCTCTGATAGTTTTATTATTATTATTATTTGAGATGGAGTCTTGCTCTGTTGCCTAGGCTGGAGTGCAGTGTTGCTATGTCAGCTCATTGCAACCTCTGCCTCCCAGGGTCAAGCAGTTCTTCTGCCTCAGTCCCCAACTAGCTGCAATTACAGGCACATGCCACCCCACCTGGCTAAGTTTTGTACTTTTAGTAGAGTTGGGGTTTCACCATGTTGGCCAGGCTTGTCTCAAACTACTGACCTCAAGCAGTCCACCCACCTCAGCCTCCCAAAGTGCTGGGATTACAGGCAGGAGCCACCGGGCCTGACCTTTTTTTTTTTTTTTTTTTTTTTGAGACAGAGTCTTACTCTGTTGCCCAGGCTGGAGTGCAGTGGCACAATTTTGGCTTACTGCAACCTCTGCCTTCCAGGTTCAAGTGATTCTTGTGCCTCAGCCTCCTGAGTAGCTGAGACTACAGGTGCACACCACCACGCCCAGCTAATATTTATTTGAGATAGAGTTTCTCTCTTTCGCCCAGGCTGGAGTGAAGTGAAGCAATCTTGGCTCACTGCAACCTCCGCCGCCCCAGGTTCAAGCAATTCTCCTGCCTCAGCCTTCTGAGTAGCTAGGATTATAGGTGCCTGCTACCACAGTCAGCTAATTTTTGTATTTTTAGTAGAGATGGGGTTTTGCCATCGTGGCCAGGCTGATCTTAAACTGCTGACCTCAGGTGATAAACCCACCTTGGCCTCCCAAAGTGCTAAGATTACAGGTGTGAGCCGCTGTGCCCAGCCTAATTTTTATATTTTTAGGAGAGACAGGGTTTCGCCATGTTGGCCAGGCTGGTCTTGAACTTATTACCTCTGGTGATCTTCTCGCCTTGGCCCCTGACAGTTGTAGGATTACAGGCATGAGCCATTGTGCCAGGCCCCAGTTTGATTATTCTTTTTTTTTTTTTGAGACGGAGTCTTGCTCTGTCACCCAGGCTGAAGTGCAGTGGCATGATCTTGGCTCACTGCAACCTCCGCTTCCTGGGTTCAAGCAATTCTCCTGCCTCAGCCTCCTAAGTAGCTGGGACTACAGGAGCATGCCACCATGCCTGGCTGATATTTTGTATTTTTAGTAGAGATGGGATTTCACCATGTTAGCCAGGATGGTCTCTATCTCCTGACCTGTGATCTACCTGCCTCAGCCTCCCAAAATGCTAGGATTACAGGCATGAGTCTGTGCCCCGCGATTACTCTTAATAGAGCCTTACGCAAGTGAAAAGATTATAATTGTGTTACAAATAAATTGATGTTGTTAACTTGTACTTTGTAGGTGGTAAAATCTGACAGGATGATAAAAGCAGCCTTCTTCTCAGAATGACAATTTGATTATAAATCCAGCTGAGAAGTGTGCTGATTGATGATTGTTAACTCAAGGATATATTAATTTTTGTCAGGATAAAGTGTTTTATTGATATCTTTCTTCTCCCTCTTCTAGGAAATATAGTAGCAACCATGATAGAAGACAAAGGACCAAGAGTGACAGACTACTTTGTCGTAGCTGGTCTCACTGACACATCTACTCTTTTGGATCAAGAAATAAATCGTTTAGATACTAAGTCAACTGGACCTAAAGCTCCAATTACAGACATTGCCATTATTATCAAATCAGCTGGAGAAACAGTACCTGAAGGTTACACCTGTGTGGAAGCTACTCCATCAGCTCTCCAGGCAAACTTGAATTATGGAAGTCTGAAAAGCCCAGAACTTTTCCTCTGTTATAAGAGAGGGAGAGATAAACCACCCCTTACAGATATTGGGTATGGTGACTTATTTTCTTTGCTGTATTGAAGGAAAAAAATTTATTTAAGGCTCATGGAAGTAGAAATTTGAAATCCTTGATAGTTTTATTATTATTGATAGTTTATCGTTATAGTTTTATTATTATTTCAGGATTAATTATAGTAATATATTACATGTCAGTATCAACCCTTATTGAATTTCTCTGCATTGCACTTGAATTGTTAGATCATTTGCTCTCAAAAGAATATTGAAATGAAGACATTAGACCCTAAAATGTCATTTTGTTTCTGTTGTACTAATCAAATAAGATTATTAATTAAACATGATAGAATGAGAAGCTATAATAAAGACACTGTCATTTTAAAGAGCTGCTTGGGTTATGTAGTAAGTTTTTGTGAAGATCTGTACTTGTTTAACAAAAGAACAGTCCTATTTTAAATACAGTTGTACTGTGTGGCTTTCAGTGCTGGGAGGAGGGTGTTTACAGATAAGTGTTACAGTTTTCATGAAGTATCTAGTATCTAGTCTACCAATGAAGGACATTCTTTTTTGTAAATGCCTACAGAGTGGACCTTTGTATCCAGCAGAGCCCAGATGGCTACCTTGACTCTTCTGTAAAATTTATGTGCTTTTAGAATACCTGTAATACTTTACCATATATACATGTGATATATTGGGTGAGTCGATGAGTGAGTGGTGAGTGAATATGGGAAGGCCTAGGACATGACTTCACACTACTGTAGACTTTAATAAATTAACCTTAGCTTATTGTAACCTTTTTACTTTATAAACTTGTAAAGGTTTTGTTAATTTTTTGATTCTTTTGTAATAATACTTAGTTTAAAACACAAATACCATACAGCTATACAAAAATGTTTTTCTTTCTTTAAATCCTATTTTTTTTCTATTTAAAAAATTTCTTCTATTTTTAATTAATTTATTTTTTTCAAAACAGGGTCACTTTGTTGCCCAAGTTAGAGTGCAGTGGCACAATTTAGGCTCACTGCAGCCTCCACCTCCTGGGCTCAGGCGATAATCCTTTCACTTCAGCCCTCCTCAGTAGCAGGTGTATGTCACCACTCCTGGCTAATTTTTTTGTTTTTTGTTTTTTGTAAAGGTGGGGTTTCACCATGTTGCCCAGGCTGGTCGTGAACTCCTGAACTCAAGTGATCCGGCTGGCTCTCCCTCCCAAAGTGCTGGGATTACAGGCATGTGCCACTGCACTCAGCAAAAATTCAAAAAAAAATTTTTTTAATGGAGTCTTGCTATGTTGCCCAGGCTGGCCTTGCACTCCTGGGCTCAAGTGATCCTTCTGCCTCAGCCTCCTGAATAGCTGGGACTGGCTTGGTTTTTAAATTTTGGGATATTTTTTTTTTCTCTTTTTTTCTTTTTTTTTTTTTTTTTTTGAGATGGAGTCTTGTTCTGTCTCCCAAGCTGGAAAGCAGTGAGTGGCACGATCTCGGCCCACTGCAACTTTAACCTGCTTCCCGGGTTCAAGTGATTCTCCTGCCTCAGCCTCCCTGAGTAGCTGGGATTACAGGTGTCTGCCACCATGCCTGGCTTTTTGTATTTTTTAGTAGAGATAGGGTTTCACCATGTTGGCCAGGCTGGTTTCGAACTCCTGACCTCAGGTGATCTGCCCACTTTGGCCTCCCAACTCTATGATAAGAACAGCATTCTTATGCCTGAGGCTGTTGTACAGTTAACTTTTTTTGTAAGTAGGAGTATACTCTAATGATAAAAGATGTAGTATTGTACATACTAGGTGATAGGAATTTCTCAGCTGTATTATAATCTGTGGTACCACCATAGTATATCTAGTCTGTGGTTGAAGCATCGTTATGTGGTGCATGTCTGTATAATCTGAACAGGGCAGTATGTTGTTTTATATATCAGCTGCATTTCTTAAGATACAGAATCATAGACCATACAAAATTCTTATTTTCTTCTCATGATCAGATTCATTGACTTTCAACTGATCTGGTTCTCCAGCTCTTTCGTTTTTTGAGAAACTTCCAACATATGAAAAGTTGATAAACTTTATAATAAATATAAGTATCCTTTTCTCCTAGATGATAGACTGTAATGAACAATATACTTGTCACCAACAAATTGACATATTTTCATTTGTTTACTAAGCTAATTGAAAGGAATTAGGAGCCAAAATGTAGATACTCCATATCCTATTTTGTGCTTTGCTTTTTTCACCTAAGGAGCTTTTTTATGTATTAGGAAGATGAGCTTTTTGTGAAGTAAGTTGCCAAGTATTTTTTTCAGCTCTATAACTTGTCTTTTATCTTGGCTTATGGTGTTTGTTGTCATGTAAAGTTTCTTTTATGTAGTTCATTTTTCTACTCTCATATTTATTGCTACTAGATTTTGAGTCATAGTCTTTTGGTACTGCTAGGTACACTTTTATTTAGCACTAGTATGATTTCATTCCTTAGGTTTAGATCTGTGATCCACTGGGGGATCCCCTTCTGGTGTATAGTGTGAAGTATGGACAGAATTTTATTTTTTTCCAAATGACAATCCAGTTATCTGAGTCCTGCTTCTTAAATTTAAAAATCTATCCTTCCCTTAGTATATTGAGATATTACTGTCATCATATACTATATTTTTCTTCTATTTTTCTCTTCACTTACTTGCTAATACTCTCCTGATTTAAATATAGAGGTTTTATAGTATATTTTAATATTAGTTGGGCTTTAACAGCTTTATGGAGATACAATTCACATGTCACACAGTTTATTTACTTAAAGTGTATAATTCAGTGATTTTTAGTATTATTTACAGAGTTGTGCAGCTGCCACCACAATTAGTTTTAGAACATTTTCATCTAACTAAAAAGAAACCCCATGCTCATTAGCAGTTGCTGTTTAGTACTCTTTCCCACTTTCTACCCCTAGGTAACTATTAGTCTACTTTCTGTCTATGGATTTGCCTATTCTAGACAGTTTATAAAAACAGAATCATTATATGTGGTCTTTGTGACTGTTTTTTTATTTTTTTTCACTTAGCATGTTTACTTGCTTGTACTTTTGGTGTTATATCTTAGAAGGTTTTGTCTAACCTAAGGTCACAAAGATTTATTCCTGTTTTTTTTTCTAAGAGTGTTATAGTTTTAGTTCTTGCATTAATTTTCATCCATTTTTAGTTTTTTGATGAGTAGTACAGGGAAGGGGTCCAGCTTCATGCTTTTGCATGTAGATGTACAGTTATTCCAACATCACTTGTTGAAAAGACCATTCTTTTCTGATTGCATTGTCTTGGCACTCTTGTCGAAATAAATGGATGCAAATATAAGGGCTTAATTTTGGACCCTCCATTTAATTCTGTTGATCTATATGTTTATCCTTATGCCAGTTCATTGCACTGATTACTGTAGATGTGTGGTAGTTTTGAAATAGGGAAGTGTGAGTCCTCCAACTTTCTTCTTTTTCCAGATTGCTTTGACAAGAAAAAACAGAGGCAGCTGGGATTTAGATAGAAATTGCATTGACTTTATTGATCTATTTGAGGGTATTACCATCTTATCAATATTGTCTTTTTGTCCATAAGCATAAGATGTCTTTTTATTTATTTAGCTCTTTAATTTCTTTAATGTTTTATAGTTTTCAAATAATTTTTAAAGCTAAAAAATTGACAAATTATGAAGGGAATTTTTATGAAAACATCTGAATACTTGTTGAAACTTCTAGAATTTACCTGAAGACATTTGTGGTGTTGCCCGTTTCTTTTTTCATATGTTGCTTGTTATTAAGCAATAAAAAAATCAAGTTGTTCAATCCTGTTTACATTTCTTAAATTATGTTTTGGCTTTTGAAAAATAGTTAAGAAACTTATAGTTCCCAAAGGAATAATTTAAATTTGGTTTGTAGTGAAGATTTGGGAAACAATAGGAGAGATCAAAAAAATTTTCTTGGTTTCAAGAAGAAAATCAGCATTAACCTGAAATGTATGTAGTATATATATATAGATACATATGTTTGTGTGTATGTATGTATCTATATGTATTTCTTCCCTTCCTTCCTGCCATGCAGAGTTCTATATGAAGGGAAAGAACGGCTTATCCCAGGATGTGAAGTGATCCTAGCCACACCCTATGGTCGCTGTGCCAATGTCAACAATAGTTCAACTACTTCACAAAGAATCTTTATCACTTATCGAAGGGCTCCTCCAGTTCGACCCCAGAATTCCTTGGCTGTAACTGATATCTGTGTTATTGTAACCAGTAAAGGAGAAACTCCTCCTCATACCTTCTGCAAAGTTGACAAAAACTTAAATTGTGGAATGGTAAGAATGAAGTTTTCATTTTCGAAGTTTCATATGAAAACAAAAAGGGATACGTTTTGGATTCCTGTTTACTGTTGGGTATATACTTTACTCACATTTTATATTTTCATGATGCTTGTTATTATTTTTTCCTAATTTTTATGATTTATAATAATTTTTAGAATCCTATCCCATGATTTACAATAATTTCATCTTTAAGTCAGAGATATTTTGGGGGGAGTAAATCCTAATACTGTTTGAGTTACATTAACAAAGGCTTTATTACCTTTTGGATTTCAGTGGTGTCTTCAGGGACAACTGCAGGGATAGAGTGGTAGAAGCTCTCCTTATATTGATTTATTCATTCATTTGATTTTTTTTTTTTGAGACAGGGTATGGCTTTGTTTCCCAGGCTCAAGTGATCTTCCCACCTTGGCCTCCCGAGTGGCTGGGACTACAGGCTAGTAGAGACAGGGTTTCACCATGTTGGCCAGGCTGGTCTTGAACCTCTGACCTCAAATGATCCGCCTGCCTCGGCTTCCCAAAGTGCTGGAATTACAGGCGTGAGACTCCATGCCTGCCTGTTTTGTTTTTTGAGACAGAGTCTCCTTAAGTTGCCCAGGATGCTCCTGAACTCTTGGGCTCAAGAGAAAATATTGCAGTTGTGCATACTTACTTTTTAAAAGGACTCTAGTGAAGAAGAAAATGAACATAAACGTTTGATTCATAGTTTTTAAAGACTACAGTTTATTTTGGTTCAGATTTACTTTGAAAAATATCTTCAAGTCAAACTAATATTAGCTTAATGTTGTATAGACAGAGATGACAAATGCACCCAGAACAATTAGTGAAAACAGGGTTGCCTCTGGAGGTGCTGACCTCATAGCACTCCAGTGACCCCAGTCTTCCCCTTTTTGGGCTCCAGTCCACACCCCACTTTGTGCTGTGTCTTACAAGTAGGGACAATCTCTGGGTCATTGCAAAATTAAATCTTTTGAAACTGCCTTCATATTAGTTTGATTTTTGTAGCGCTGTTTTCTTACTCTCTTATTTTAGTGTTCTGAACTTCATGCTGTGCTGTATTTTATACTACATAGTTTGTCATATAAACATGTTTTAAATAGACTCTCCTAAGTAAATAATAAGAATCTTTAGATAATATTCAACAAAATGAATTTTTTTTTTTTTCACTCTTTTGTCTTTTTATAAACCTAATTTATGTTTTACAGTGGGGTTCCAGCGTGTTTCTGTGTTATAAGAAGTCTGTACCTGCTTCAAATGCAATAGCATATAAGGCTGGTAAGTGAATTAAAAAAAAATTGTCTCAATTGCTGTACTTATTGGTGCATATTAACATTTGGCTAAAAGAGACAAAGTATGCTCCCTTATATAGTTTGTAGAATTGATCTGTTCATAAAATTATCTATAATTATAGCATATAAAGATATGTTTTCTTAAATACATTACATATACAAGATATATTAATACCCCCACCAAACATGCTGTTAATTTAATTTAAACATTTATCCAAAGCAAACATATGTAGAATAAACATTCAAGCTTTTGGTCTGCATTAATAGACTTAACAGTATAATGGAAAGTTGTTTACTCTCTGACCTTTTATATTTTGGCAATCAGAAAGGTGTCAAACTGCATCTTTACTTCTTATATTTCCTTTTCTTATCTCTGTGTGTCTGATTTGAAACCACATGTTACTTGCCATGAAAGGTGGACTTGCTTCCTTTCTCCTTTGTTGCAAAGAATCAGCTATATGGAGGAGAGGAGGGCCTGAGAAACTTTTCTGCCATGAAGTGTTTGAGAAATCTATCGCCACATTCTTACTGCACATTAAAGTGTCAAGGGCTGTAAAGATTTAAGTGTCACCTCTTCATCCCACTGGTATGGTGGGATAAAAACTGAAAATACAGGTATGCTCCAGTTGTAAATAGAAAAGATACTGGAATACTTCTTTGTGAAAAGAAGCAGTGCTAATTACTTTTTGATTATGCACAGTTCTTGAAATAAAGTTTTACTTTAGGGAAGTCAGGCAAATCAATATCCAAAAATCATTGTCTTTCATAAAACAACATTCATACTAATGAACCAAACCATTTAATTTACCATATAAAAATAATGGCAACAACTAAAAAATATAAAATTCAGTATCATTTTAAAATTTGATACTGTAGGCTGGGCATGGTGGCTCACGCCTGTAATCCCAGCACTTTGAGAGATTGAGGCGGGCAGATCACTTGAGGCCAGGAGTTTGGAACTAGCCTGGACAACATGGTGAAACCTTGTCTCTACTAAAAATACAAAAAATTAGCCAGGTGTGGTGGTGCACACCTGTAGTCCCAGCTACTTGGGAGGCTGAGCGATGAGAATTGCTTGAACCTGGGAGGTGGAGGTTGCAGGGAGCTGGGATTGCACCACTGCACTCCAGCATGGGTGACAGAGCAAGATTCTGTCTTAAAAAAAAAAAAGAAAGAAAAAAAAGTGATACTGTTAATACTGCTGTAATATGTTGATTGTATGTGATTTCTTAATTTTTTTTTGTGCAGAAGGGTATCGCTTAAAAAACAGAAAGAAGCTGTACAAAAGCATTCAGTTATTTGATATGAGACACTTATTTTAGAATAGAGAGTTTTGGATACTGAATTTGGGTTCAAAATTTCTACTACTGATTTTGAAGTTTTTCACTTAGAGATGGTCTATATATTGATGTCCTTAGAGGCTAATGAACTGATGCCATATAGGTAATTTATTCTGAAGGGGCTTTATTGTACTTCTCAAAGTGCCCCTTGCTCCTACTTTCTGGGTCTCATGTACTCTGTACTGAGTCACAGCGTTTCTGTCTTGTTTACTTTTCATGTTGCATGCCTTATACCCTGCTTCTCTCTCAAGATGAGTTTAGGGGCTGTGATAATTTCTGTTGCCTCAGCATTATTTCATAACACTTGTCTCTCCCCTGAATTTTTCACAGAAGACTAACTGAAATAGTTGGTAAATTGTTCTATATGTTTCTTACCATTTTTCATAAGGTGTTGGCATGTGTAGAAGAAAATACATTAAGATTGGTGATCAAGATTGGTTGAATGGAGTCTCAAGTAGTATATTAATACATTTTTATGTTACAATGAACTATAAATCCATGGGTAAAATATCAGGGGCAAACTTGTTTTAGTTTTTGTTAAAGCAAGATAAAAATCGATTTAAAAATACCATACAAGTATTGCCATGAAATTTGGTATTAAAATATTCCATTAATATCTATCATATGTAATTTATGGAAAAGTAACTATTTAAAAAATTTATTGTTGTCTCATTCTTCAAAAGGTTTAATTTTTAGATATCCAGAAGAGGACTATGAGTCATTTCCACTCTCAGAATCAGATGTACCTCTCTTCTGCCTTCCTATGGGAGCCACTATTGAGTGCTGGGATCCTGAAACCAAATATCCACTTCCAGTTTTTTCTACTTTTGTGTTGACAGGTTCTTCAGCCAAAAAGGTATGTTTTTGCCTCATTGATTAAACCTATTTTGGCCATGTTTTTATTTTATAAAATGGTGGATTAGTTGGACATGATACATTTTGGTTTAAATTTACACTGTCATCCCCAAGATGAGAAATCCACATGAAAATTGCTATCAGGATATTGATACCTCGGGAACTTTACAGAAGCAAAGATAAAGTCCCTCTACACTTTCAAAACCCAGGACTCAAGATGAGATGATGATGACAGAAGACATAGGTACCATAGAAAGAATCAACAGACACAATTAAAAAGCTGGGTTAGACCCTCAAGACATTGAAATGACAGAATGATAATATAAAATATGTTATGAATTAAAATATTATTGAAATAATGTAAGAACTATCTTGGCTACTCTGGAGGCTGAGGCATGAGAATCACTTAAACCCAGGAGACGGAGGTTGCAATGAGATTGCACCACTGCAGTCTAACTCATTAGATTAGCTACAGGGTGATAGTCTGTTTCAAAAGAAGAAAAAATTCAGAGATAAGACATACCTGAAGGGAGAATTAGTGAAGTGGAAGATAGGTTACCTTAAATGTGGCACATATAAATGTAAAACATAAAAGGAGTAAAAAAATGTAGTGGATAGAGCTAGAAGGTCTTATAGGTATTTAATGAGTTCCAGAAGGAGTAACTAGAAAAGGACAGGGCTACATCTTAAGAGCTAATGGTTGAGAGTTTTCCAAGGTTGATGAAAAAATTGAGTCTTCAGATTAGTGATGCACTCTGAATGTGCAGCAGAGAAAAGTAAACAAGTAAATAAATGAATAATCCCACCTTTTTTTGTTGTTTTGTATTTTTGAGATGGAGTTTCACTCTTGTTTCCCAGGCTGAAATGCAATGGCGTGATCTCAGCTCACTGCAACCTCCACCTCCCAGGTTCAAGTGATTCTCCTGCCTCAGCCTCCCAAGTAGTGGAATTACAGGCATGTGCCACCACACCCGGCTAATTTTGTATTTTTTTTTTTAGTAGAGATAGGGTTTCACCATCTTGGTTAGGCTGGTCTTGAACTCCTGACTTTAGCTGATCCACCCGCCTTGGCGTCCCAGAGTGCTGGGATTACAGGCATGAGCCACCACGCTTGGCCTATACTGCCTCTTTTTATATCATAGTGCAATGATGGAACACCAGAGACAAAAAAACCAAAGAACAAAAAACAACTAGAGAGAAAAGACATGTATTGTCTTATGTAAAACATGTATTGTACATAACAGTAATAATGACATAAACTGATTTATAAAGAAGGCAAAAATAAACTATTCATAATAAGCTGATAGTAGAAATTTAAAAATTGAAAACTTTCTAAGGAAATTTAATAAAATAGGCAATTTTGTTGAAAAAATATAACCTGAACTGACTCATGTGGATGAAACAAAATACATCTGTGACCTCATTCTACAGGTACAGGCTACATGTTTATAACCACTGTGTTAAAGATAGTATATGTAAAGTATGCAGCATAGTGCCTGGAACATAGAAAATGCTGAGTGGAGAGAGATCCAAGATGGCCGACTACTAGTGGCCCAGGATTGTAGCTCCCAGAGAAAGCGCACAGAACGAGAGGACGCCACATTTTTACAAGAATTTTTGTTGCTTACGGACTAGGATTCCCAGCAGAGGAGCCCCACGGGTCGCCAGCGCGACTCTTGTGGCCGGCGTGGCGGTTTTGCCTGCGCTTCAGCTCGGTGGTTCTCGGTGCAGAGTAAACGGGACTAGCTTCCCTTTTGATCGACGTTTGGATCTCCAGGAAGGCGAGTCACTCATTTACACGATTGAAATAAGGATTCAAGAGGGAAGCCAGACCGGAGATCCCCCGAGCAGAAAAGCACCACAAATCTTAATGCCGCAGTTTTAGCCAGCGCAGTGGGTTGCTCAGATTTCGGCCTTGGGAATCAACAAGTTGGACGTCCGCTCAGAGACCTAAATTGAAAGTAGGTAATTACAGAGACGACAGGTGGATAAAATTACAATGATGGGAAGAAACCAGCGTAAAAAAGCTGGGAATACCCAGAAGCAGAATGCTTCTCCTTCTACAGAGGATCACAGTTCTTCACCATCAAGGGAACAAGGCCTGATGGAGAACAAGTGCGTTCGAATAACAGAAATGGGCTTCAGAAGGTGGATGATAAGGAACTTTTTTGAGTTAAAAGAACATGTTCTAGCCCAATGCAAAGAAACTAAGAACCTTGAAAAAAGGTTTGACGAAATCCTAATGAGAATAGACAATTTAGAAACGAATATAAGGGAATTATTGGAACTGAAGAATACAGTAAGAGAACGTCACAAAGTATGCACAGGTTTTAACAGTCAAATTGATCAAGCAGAAGAAAGGATATCAGAGGTCAAAGACCTACTTAATGAAATAGATATATCTATATATAGTTGTATAAGATATATAGAAAAAATCTTGAGGGATTTACATAAAAATCTGGTTATCTCTGGGATAGAATTTTGGGTAAGATTTTTTTTTTTTTGGTAATTTATCTGTATAAGTGTACTCCAAGCAAATATTTCTTGTGTAATAAGAGAAAAAGAAAAGTTAATATTTTAAAACAAGCTCAAATCTTATAAGAGTTCTCTTACTCTGTAGGTATATGGAGCTGCCATTCAGTTTTATGAACCTTACTCTCGGGAACTTCTATCAGAGAAACAGCTTATGCAGCTGGGCCTGTTGACACCTGTGGAGAGAAAAATGGTCTCCAAATCCATCAATACAAACAAATGCATTTGTTTACTCTCACACTGGCCTTTTTTTGAAGCTTTTAGGAAATTTCTTATGTTTATCTACAAACTTTCTGTGTCTGGACCACATCCTCTTCCCATCGAAAAGTATGTATAATGATTAGAAAGATGACTGGTGGAAAACTGGGTATATAAATATATACATTTCATTGTTTGAATAACTTTTAGCAGCAAAGTTGGAAGGGAAGAAAGGCTACATTCACCCAACTTTTTAATTTTATTTTTGCTACTCAAGAGACTGGAGTGCAGTGGTGCGATCTCAGCTCACTACAACCTCCACCTCCTCGGTTCAAGTAGTTCTCTGCGTCAGCCTCCTAATTAGTTGGGATTACAGGCACCTGCCACCATACCCAGCTAATTTTTGTATTTTTAGTAGAGAAGGGGTTTCACCATCTTGGCCAGGCTGGTCTTGAACTCTTGACCTCGTGATCCACCCACCTTTGCCTCCCAAAATGCTGGGATTATAGGCATGAGCCACCAACTTTTTACTTACTCCTGTCTTCACCTGAATCATTGACTGTGAACTTAAAATTGGAGTAGTGGTAAGGATGGCCAAATAATCTTTGGAGAATTCAGCTGAAGGAGTAACTCATATAAATTATATTGTGAGTGTTGTTCTTTCTGTTTATCTTCTAATAACCAAAGGATAAATAGTTACGGATATACAAACACACACACCATCACCCACTCACTCATACAAGTGGCCACTATAAATTCTAACCATAATACCTCTCTAAAGTGATATAGAAATGAGTAAGCATGAGTTGACTGATGTTAAAAGTGAGGTTTTGATTTTAGCATTGACAGAATTCTTTGAGCTTTCTCTTCAGTTTGTTCGTTTTGTCATGGAAATCTTTTGTAAGCAAGAAAAATGTATGTTTAGCTACTCTTTTTTAAACCATCTTTTCTGATTTCTAGTGGCACATTCACTTCTGTTTGTCTTAGTTTATAACGGCTAACAAACCAAAAAGTGTCAAGAGCTTACTGTAATGTATTAAAAGTATGTGTAAACATAGATGTTTCTTATAATTTCGGAACTTTTACATTATAGCAGAAAGAATATCAGTGAAACATACTAGTTTAGTGGATAATAAGGTAGGGGTAATTATGTGAAGGTTTAAAAATAATGCTGTCCAAAAATCAGCTTTAAAAAGAGTCCTGTGCATAAACTCATCACACTTTGATATTGAAATACGGTTGCAACTTTCATTTTGTACTCTTGAAATGGCAATTTAATGATTTATAGTTCCGGGTTTAACTTTCAGCTGTCAGATTAAAGTTTTTTGAAGTAAAATTTAATGTTAGTGATAATTTAGCAACCTTTTGAAAAATTAAGATTCTATGAATAGCTTGTGAAAATAAAATCAATGTATATAATCAATTTTTTTTTCAGTTGAAGTAATATGTTGCATTTTTGTGGCTCCTAAGAGCTTCAAACTTTGAAGAAACTTAAGCAATTTTTATAGGTGCAGAAATAGAATGGTTAGGTGGTTCTTCCAAAGTTAGAGTAGTAAATCTGGGATTAAATTCAATTTTAGTGTTCATTCATTATATCACAGTTAGTTGCTCCCTGTACTGGCACTGATAATCAGGGCTATAAAAATTCACTTCTTTCATGAAAACTTTTTATGTTATTTTTATTTATCTGATAATTATAGGGGATATAAATAGAGACTTTGAGTCAGGAAATACATTGTGTGTTTCAGAAGTTTAGTGGGCATGGATACATTCATTTACACTAAGCAAATTTACTTTGTATGCATTATAGATGGCCATATCATATCTGGGATGATATATGGTGAGACTTAAGATTTGTGAAAAGCTGTGATGCATTTTAGAAAAGTAATTACGATATTTATTTCAAATTTTTTTCTAGGCACATTTCACATTTTATGCAAAACATCCCTTTTCCTTCACCACAAAGACCGAGAATCCTTGTCCAGGTAAGCAAAAGAGAGTACGTTTGGGAAGAACTTTGCATATGTTCTCTCCAGTCACTGCAGAGTAGATTTTGTATACCTTTGGGTTTGGGGTGGAGCAGTATGCATTCACGAAGTCCTTGGATTTTCTGTGCTTTGTAGCTTTACTGATCATCCTTTCTTACTAGACTCTGGATTTGAGTGTACAGAAATGAAATAATTATAATCCTTGGTTCATAACATTTTCATCTTTGGCCCACGTATGGCCTTTATGTAGCTAATTTTAAACCCAGGATTATGTTTGGGAATGTTTTTAATATCAGATTCTCAAATATTAAATAAGAAATGAGCAGTGGTTGGAGGAGGTTAACTTAAACAAGGTCTATAATAGTACTATGCCAAAGGACCAGTTTCTTTTTATTTTCAGTAAGTAGCAGACGTAGGTTGTGACATACACAACATGAACAGGTCTATACGCTCTCTATAGTAATAGTTCCACTGATCACATGCTTGGATATGGGAGAGAGGTCAAATTGTCATAAAAGTTGCTTAATGTTTTGCTCTTCATTTATATATTATATCTTTATGGATTGTAAGAATTAACATACGGGCATACTTAACATACTTTGAGTAGCACTGGTCGTTAGAGGGAAGCCATTTAAAAGTTTTTCTAAGACATTCTTAACATTATATATGGTAGGATTAAGTCAGATATTGTTGATCTTAAATGTTATTTCAGTTCCACAAGTATTATACATGTGCCAAGCAATTGCTAAGTGCCTACAGTCTGTTGAGTAAAATTGAATTTGAGGGTTTTCAAAAGCAATGATTTCATAAATTTTAAATGATTGTATCTTAACCAATTAAGTGAATCAAAATTCTGTCAAATCAAATTCTGAGAAAGAACTAATATAATACTGCTTAGTAAATACTGCTGTTACTTTATATTTTAGTACGTTTCAAAAAGTTTGTCTGCATATTAAACTATTAATGTTTTCAGTGTTATCTTTGATCTAAATATATAGATTTCACAAGCAGTTTTGAAATTTATTTCCTGGTTTGGTTAATATACCTTTATCTTTTTTTTTTTTAAGCTGTCAGTTCATGATGCATTAATATTATCACAGCCAGTTTCTACACCTTTACCACTAAGGTAATTATTGCTATTTAAAATGATGTATTTATTCACTTGGAGCAGAATGCTTTAAAATATTTTAGTGATTAGTATAATAAAGTTAATTGTTATTTTACAAAGTAGGTACAAATAGCCTTAATGTTTCTGACTTTGATAGCTGGATGGATGGTGGGGCTATTTTATAAATGAGAACAGTTAAGAGAGTTGCAAGATTGCATATAGCAGATACTTCCCTTTTCTTCTGATCTCTCCTTCCCATATCTAGTTCATAACTAAATGTTCAAGGTGAACTGATTTTAACTTTCTAAATATCTTGAATCCATTTGCTTCTTTTCATCTGCATCACACTAGGTGTGCGTGATGTCTTACCAGACGAATTCACTATTAGGCTCGTATTTGGTACCTTTTTCCTCATCTTTCTTCAGTTTTTTATCCACCCTGTAGCCAGTGTGTCCTTTTGAAAATGCAAATATAATAGTATCATTTCAATTTCAGCGTAATCTGTTGCTGTTTTCACCCTTCCCTTACTATGCTTTAGTCACAGTAGATTTATTTCAACTTATTGGCTATGACAACAGTTTTTTCTTGCCCCAGGGCCCTTGCATATATTGTCTGTCACCCCTTTACTCCCATCTTTATCTCCATTCTTCTGAGCTCAACTCAAATGGCTATTCAGGGAAATCTTTTTTGATAAAAGCCTTTTGTTACTGGAGGATGAGTTTAAATCACCAGTTTATACTATCTTATTAAATTTGCTACTTTTCATTGGTAAATAAGTGAAGACTTGAAATTAACTCTAGACTCTCAATCTGTTAATACTTAGGAAATAATTTAATAAGCAAGTCTTAACATGTTTTAGCAAAATAGTTCACAATGATCTATTTTTCTCTTTTTTTTTCCTAGTGGAGCCAACTTCAGCACTTTACTAATGAATCTGGGTCCTGAGAATTGTGCAACACTGCTCCTCTTTGTTTTACTTGAGAGTAAAATTCTGCTGCATTCTCTTAGGCCAGCAGTCTTGACTGGGGTTGCTGAAGCGGTTGTAGCTGTAAGTATAGAATTTTCCTTTTAGGACAAAATTACTGACAGGTAATTTTTACTCCAAAGGGAAATTTCCTTCAAAAGCAGCAACTTTGAAAGCAATAACAAATTTTTAAAAAGCAACTTTGAAAAATTACCAGC
Organism: Plecturocebus donacophilus; assembly: GCA_004027715.1. Classification (NCBI taxonomy): domain Eukaryota; kingdom Metazoa; phylum Chordata; class Mammalia; order Primates; family Pitheciidae; genus Plecturocebus; species Plecturocebus donacophilus. Next base: position 12,322 of record PVKP010019616.1, on the reverse strand, counting down.
CCAGTAAAAGTTGAACATAGTCTGCTGGCAAAGAGAAATAGGAAATATAAAGAAAACAAAGGTTATTTCTATCTGAGGAAAAATGTCAGTTTCCATTTGTTCATATTTTAGAGTTCTTCCCAGAGTAAAAACTATATGCTTGTATAATAAAGCCTGAGAATGAAGCTGATTGTATTGAGAGGCTCTGGCTAGTTTCAGCTGTTCTAAAATTAGGCAAATGATTACATAGTTTAATTTCTCCCCATTTTAACTTTTAATAATTGTGAATCAGTAATATATAGGAAATCCTAAGTGATTGTGAAATGGGATAATATACAGAGGCTTAGCTCTTTTGTAAAGCATAATAAATAAAAATTAAATTGTCAAAAATTGAAGTTGTTCCCTGCTTAAAACCCTTTGGCTTCCCATTGCACTTATAATGAAGTCTGATTGCTGGACATGGTGGCTCACGCCTGTAATCCTAGCACTTTGGGAGGCCTAGGTGGGCAGATCATCTGAGGTTGGGAGTTTGAGACCAGCCTGATTAACATGGAGAAACCTCATCTCTACTAAAAATACAAAATTAGCTGGGTGTGGTGGCACATGCCTGCAATCTCAGCTACTTGGGAGACATGAGGCAGAAGAATCAAGCTGAAATCGTGCCATTGCACTCCAGCCCAGGCAACAGGAGCGAAACTCCGTCTCAAAAAAAAAAAAAAAGAATGAAGTCTGAATATATGGGGCATTATAGGCCATCGTATAGAACTTTAGATGTTCCACTTCTCCAACCGTATCACCCATTAGTTGTTTAATTTAAAATAGTTGACTCTGCTCTCTTCCCTTCCCCATTTTAAGAATTTAAGTTTCTTAGGAGTAAGGACCTAATCTCTTGTTTACTCCTGTATTCTCAGCACTTGTTATAGTTGCTTAGCACAGAGTAGGCCCTCAATAAATACTTTTTAAAACAACAAATGGGGTATGTCTCCAAGATCTTAATCTGGTTGGAGAAATGCTATTAGGACTGAAAACAATAATAACCATAAGAGACAGCTTATAGGAGGATCCTCATTAAGTGTTACTTTTCCAAGTCATCACACTTGTGTATGAAAGCAAAAGTTGTTAGAATATGAAAATATTTGTTAACAAACACATTTTAGAAAGTTCCCACCCAGGCTGGGGGTGATGGCTCACACCTGTATTCCCAGCACTTTGGGAGGCCAAGGCAGGTGGATCATGAGGTCAGGAGATTGAGACCATCCTGGCCAACATGGTGAAACCTCGTCTCTACTAAAAATACAAAAATTAGCTGGTCATCATGGTGGGCACCTGTAGTCCCAGCTACTCGAGGGGCTGAGGCAGGAGAATAACTTGAACCTGGGAGGTGGAGGTTGCAGTGAGCAGAAGACTGTCTTAAAAAAAAAAAAGAAAGAAAAAGTTCCCACCCAAATATTTTTTACTAAATAAAACATTACTGTTTATTCAAGCCCCTTTGTCAGAATCATAGTGCCCTAGTCTCTTGATGGATTTCAGTAATATGGTACAAGAACAGCTGAAAAAAGTGCTACATGGAATTGGTACTCTTACGAAAAATTCCAGAGTATATTAGGTTTATGTAACTGATGTTGGAGAGCTGTCTGAATTGCATGCAAAATCATTTATAAGTCATGATTGGTAGTTATACCAGTTACCATTTGAAGAAGAGAACATTGAAAAGAATGGTGACAAAACAATGGTGACAAAACAATATTTCAAAAGGAGAATGATTTAAATATCAAAGAATATCAAAGAATTAATGGAAACCCATAGCAAAGATTGATGAAACGTACGAGAGCATGATAAAAAGTGACCCTATAGTGTTGCAAAAGGCAGAGGTGAAGAGAAGGATATCAAATTTTGCTAGCACATAGCTTTTTTTCAAAGGTTTCTTAGATAGTTGCAGGTATAACATACCTTTTGTTGAATAGAAGATAATTGTCACTCAAGGAAATCTGAAGTCCTTGCAGGGTCCTTTGTGAGTGACTCTGCCCCTCAGCAATCTGATCTCATTTTCCACTACTCTTCCTCTTCCTCTTGCTCACTCTTCTCCAGCATTCTGGCCTTACTGTCCTGGGAGCATTAGGCATTCTCCATACTTTAAGGCCTTTGCCATAGCTGTTCCTTCTCATTGAAGCACTCTTCTCATATATATCCCCTTGGCTAAATCTCTCACTTTCTTCAGGTTTCAGCTCTGTTGTCGCTTGATTAATGAGGCCTGACCTGTTTGTTCTCATACACCTGCTTTTCCTCGCTCCTGCTCTGAACTCTAATGTCCTTCACTTGGCTTTCCTTTTCTTTCTTTCTTTTTTTTTTCATAGCACTTATCACTTCCTGACATATAGGTTGAATATCCTTTATGCAAAATGCTTGGAAAAAAGTGCTTTGGATTTAGAATTTTTTTGTGTGTGGCATATTTGCAGAATGCACACTGGTTGAACATTCCTAATCTGAAAATCCAAAGTCCTAAATGCTTCTACGAGCAATTTCTTTTTAGCATCATGTTTGTACTCAAAAAGTTTGGGTTTTGGAGCACTTTGGATTTTGGATTTTGGATTTTAAATTAGGGATGCTCAGCCTATAGTACAATATTTTATTTATTATGTTTTTCATTTTTTTCTCTCTTCCTGCTAGACAAGGTGTTTACAGTAAACGATGGCTGACTCCTGCCTGCCAAATCCTGCCTTCCACTGATTTCTATAAGATGTTATTGGAACATAGGCCATTTATTCATATCTTGCCTATGACTGCTTTCATGCATAACAGAAGAGTTAAATGGTTGAGACAGACAATATGGCTCAGAGGGCCTAAAATATTTACTGATTTTTACAGAAAAAGTTGCTGTATCCTAAACTTTTGTCCTAAACTTATAAATCTCATGAAGACAGTAATCTGTTTCATTTATTGTTAAGCTCCCATTATGTACAACAGTGATTGGTACATAGCAAGGGCCCAAATATTAAGTAAATAAATGTTTGAAGACAAAATTCCAATCCTGAATAACCCTCTGCAATAGCTGGCAGAGGTAGTAAGTGTTATAGGTATTTCTTTGGGGTGAGTGATGACGGATAAGGGTGAGAATTGAACTAGACGTTGAAAGATAACAAGGATTTTTATAGTAGAAGAAAAATATTATCATCAGTGAAATTTTAGTACTAGTTAATTATTAAAATTTTTTCTTTCTAAAATTTGTTCTTTTTTTTTTTTTATGGAAATGAGAGTCTCACTCTGTTGTTCAGGCTGGTCTTGAACTCCTGGCCTCAAGCAGTCCTCCTGCTTCAGCCTGCCAGAGTGTTGGGAGTCACTGCATTTGGCCTTAACATTTTTTATTCTTTTTTCAAAAACATCAAAAACTTGTCTTTTTTTTAAAAAAAGGCACAAATGATGCAATTAAAGTTTTGTAAAGGAAAACTGGTAAAGATTCTTTTTTTTTTCTTTTCTTTTCTTTTCTTTTTTTTTAATATAAGGTGGGGTTTCACCATGATGGCCTGGCTGGTCCTGAACTCCTGACCTCAGGTGATCCACCCATCTCAGCCTCCCAAAGTGTTAGGATTACAGGCGTGAGCCACTGTGCCCGGCCTGGTAAAGATTCTTGAGGAATTTTTTTTCCTCTTTTTTCTTTTTCTGTCTCATCATGTCTGAATTGAGGAATGTTTTATATTGACTGTATTCTTTTTTTTTTGGAGATGGAATCTGGCTCTGTCACCCACGCTGCAGTACAGCAGCATGAACTTGGCTCACTGCAACCTCCACTTTCTGGGTTCAAGCTATTCTCTTGCCTCAGCCTCCCAAGTAGCTGGGATTACAGGCGTGCGTCACCACACCGAGCTAATTTTTAATTTTAGTAGAGGTGGAGTTTCACCATGTTGGCCAGGCTGGTCTTGAACTCTTGACCTCAAGTGATCTGCCCACCTAAGCCTCCCAAAGTGTTAGAATTACAGGTGCAAGCCACTGGGCCAGCCTACTGACTGTTTTTTAAGATGTCAAACATCACTGATGTTTATTTGAACAGTTAGGAATGTTTTTGTTGAGATCTTTAATAAGCTATTAGCATTCCCAGGAAAATCAGCAGCTTTTTTTTTTTTTTTTTTTTTTTTAAATCCTTGATGCTTTTAGTTGGATTTTGATCTGAGGTAATTTTGAGAATCAATAGGTGAATGAAATGTGTAAGAGTTAAAGATCATAAATTTGTTTTATGACATTTTGGGTCATTTTATCAAATGTTGATTCTCCATAAAATTGGAATGTGGGCTTTGTATAGATATTAGAAAAGTTAACATGCAAAGAGCTATTAGTATTTCTATTGTGCTTATGATCATTGCCATGACTTGAAAATTTTAATTACATTTGTTCATAGTATTGCTTAGTAGTATTTTATAGTCATTTAGTTTTGGAATAAAGTTTAAGGTAAACAAAACAGACTTAACTGTTTTTCAGTGGTCCCGCTTTAGTGTATTAGTTACTTATATAATTTCTATTGCAAATTTAAAATTTGGTTAATTTTTTAAAACTTTTTTCCCAGATGATCTTTCCATTTCAGTGGCAATGCCCATATATTCCCCTTTGTCCTCTTTCACTGGCTGCAGTGCTTAGTGCACCTTTACCATTTATAGTTGGAGTTGACTCAAGGTATTTTGATCTTCATGACCCACCACAAGATGTTGTTTGCATTGACTTGGATACCAACATGTTATATGTGTAAGTTGATTCATTTTATATTATCTCACATTTATATTTTTCAGGATATATAGTTACAGTTCTTTGAAAGCATCTAGAAATTTGCTATTTTTGGTAGTCGTTTAAATCTTCATCTTAAATACAGCAGCTGTCAACCAGGGCAGGTATCAGAATCTAGGAATGCTGTGTGATTTGGAAAGAATCATGTTCAATATTATAATAGTTTATGTCTGGGTAACAATGTTACATGTAAGTAGGAGATATTTATGTTTATCAGAAGAGACTATGAGTTTGAAAAGTAATAGATAAACACTGCTTTCAGAGGTCAAGAGATGATATGCTTTCTAGGTTTTTTTTTTTTAATCTCTCTTGGAATCTCTTTTATAAGGCACTAGGTTTAATTCAGAATGCATATGTAAGTGAAATGGGTTTACCCATTGGAGATAAAGTTTAGTTACAGTATAGGGTGATAGTGCACCATTTGCTTATTTGTCAGGATTTGAATTTTGTAAGGATTTATTCTTTAATGCATCTAAATTGGTATTAAAAATCAGTTATAGTTTGTGTTTGCTGGAGGTGATAAATAAGTACAGCAGTGGTACAGCTGAGGTTCAGAGAGTAGCAAACCACATTAATAAAAGAAATAGTTCTGGATGGATGTTTAAGGGTTGCTGCTTCCCCCTCCAAAAGTGGGAAAGGGCAGTAAGTATTCAAAATTTTCTAGTGTTGGTGCCAGCTTCCAGGCTGTGGAACACTTTTATTCTTTACTGTTTGAGATTGGTAGAAAATAAATAGAGAAAAATTTCGGGTGAGGCCTAAATAGTCCCAGCAGTAGAATTGATTGGAAAATATTTTTATGTGAACCAAAAAAATAGCCTAAGGAAGTAAGAAGACATTTGCTATAAGTTAAAATATAATTTTGACATGAATCTACCATTGTATTTTGAAGCTGTATAGCTGTAGTAGCTCCTTATGTATATTTTGATTTACTTACAGCTTGGAAATAATGAACAAGTTACATGAATTAAATATTTTTTTGTAGCACACATTTCATTGTTTATAGTCTACTCTCCCTGAAAAACAATTATTTCAGGAATGTATTCATTATGGTGCTTTTAGAAATAATTATTTATGAAGTTATTACTCAGATTTTTTTTACCTTATTTACTGTTCTGAATAAAATAACATGGAGATTCTTAATTTTGCCCAGTTTTGAATAAGTTTTATAAAACTTCTGGTAATCAAAACATTATTTTCTAACATAAATTTGAAGTGTTTGCTCTATTTTATTGATTGATTGAGACAGTCTCGCTCTTTTGCCCAGGCTTGAGTGCAGTACTGCTACCTACACCTCCTGGGTTCAAGCGATTCTCCTGCCTCAGCCTCTTGAGTAGCTGGAATTACAGTTGTGTGCCACCACGCCCAGCTAATTTTTTTGTATTTTTAGTAGAGATGGGGTTTCACCATGTTGGCCAGGTTGGTCTTGAACTCCTGATCTCAGGTGATCCACCCACCTCACCTCCCAAAGTTCTAGGATTACAGGTGTGAGTCACTTTGCCCAGCCTGCTCAGTTGTGTTTAAAGAGTTATGAAATGTGCCCAGGTGTAGTTTCTCACGCTTGTAATCTCAGTACTTTGGGAGGCTGAGGTAGGAGGATCACTTAAGCCCAGGAGTTTAAGACCAGCCTGGGCAAAAGTGGTGAGACTCCATCTACATAAAATAAAAAATTAGCCAGGAATTACCTGGAAGCGCTAATGTTGCTTGGTAGGGAATGAGCATTTTCAACTTAACTAGCAAATACCAGATTATCCTCCCAAGTTTACTTGGTCCTCGGCAGATGAGTTCTCTTTGTTTTATATCCCTGACAGCATTTGTGGTCAGACTTTTAAATTTTTAAATAATTTGACGATAATGGTATCTCACTGTGGCCTTAATTCACATTTCCTTAATTAGTAGCAAATGGAGGATTTTCATATCTTTGTGCTCCTTGGTTTTCCTCTCCTGCGAATTGTATGTTCCTTTGTTGGTGTGTTTTCCTGTTAGACTGTCTTTTTCTTTTGACTTGTAGAAATTGTATATATAATCTGGAATTAATTCTAGGTCTGCTGCATACATTCCAAATAGCTTCTTCCACATTGTGACTTATCATTCCATTCTGTTTTTGGTGTCTTTTGATAAACAAAGGCCTATTTTAATTTATCGAATTTATTAATTTCTCTTTATGGAGTACTGTTTTTGTTTTTTGTATATGAAATTTTGCCCTGGGGCCATGAAATATCATGGTTATTTTTAAAGTTGTGAGGTTTTGCCTCTCTCATATAGTTCTTTAATTCAGCCAAACTTGATATAACATATCAGTTTCTGTATTTGTATAGATGTGTATAAAAAGAATTTTTCCTTTGATTTGTTTCAGCCCCTTGCTAGTATTATACTATATTAATGACTCGAAAATTAAGTTGTCCACAACATGAATGAACCTTGAAAACATTATGTTAAATGATGTTATATTATAATTCAATTTATATGAAATGCCCGAAACAGGAAAATCTCTAGAGGCAGAAAGTAGATTGATAGTGGTTGCCTTGGAATGGAGAGGATGGGAGTATTGGAAGCTAAGTGACTATGGGATTTCTTTTTGAGGTAATGAAAATATTCTAAAATTTATTGTAGTGGTAGTTACACAATTCTGTGAATATATTAAAACCATTGAATTGTACATGTCAGATGGGTCAGTTGTATGGTATATGAGTTTATATCTTAATAAAACTGTTTTAAAAAGTCATAGTATGAGATTTTTTGGCAATGTCTATGGCAAATCCTCTTACCTCTGTTCTTTTTAAACATTGTTTTGACTGGTGGATCATGCATGTAATCCCAGCACTTTGGGAGTTCATGCATCATCTGACGTCAGGAATTTGAGACCAGCCTGACTGATATGGTGAAACCCTATCTCTACTAAAAATACAAAAAGTTAACTGGATGTGGTGGTAGGCACCTGTAGTCTCAGCTACTCGGTTGGTTGAAACAGGAGAATTGCTTGAACCTGGGAGGTGGTGGTTGCAGTGATCCGAGATTGTGCCACTGCGCTCCAGCCTGAGTGACAAAGCGAAACTCCGTCTAAAAAAAAAAATTGTTTTGACCATATGTGGTTCTTCGTTTTTCCCTATAAATATTAATGCCATTTTGTTAAGCTCCACACAAAATTATATGGGGATTTTGGTTAGAATTTTATTGTATTTATACATTTGTTTGGAGGCAGATGATACCGTTTTGACACACATTGAAAATATGCACAAGAAATATGACCCATGAATGTGGTATTTCACTTCATTGATTTTTTTAAAGTTTTTCAGTAAACTTTGTGTTTTCTCCAGAAAGATAATTCACATCTTTTGTTAGACTTATTTATTCCCAAGTACCTTTTGGTTTTTATTGCTACTGTAAATGATATTTTTAACAACACTTTTTACTTGTTGCTGGAGGATGGAAATGTTGATTTTTATATAGTGGTGTTACAGCTAGCAACTTAGTTGAATTCTCTTATTTATTTTCTTTTATTTTTCTGTAGAGACGGGGTTTCACCATGTTGGCCAGGCTGGTCTTGAACTCCTGGCCTGAAGTGATCCATCCGCCTTGGCCTCCCAAAGTGCTAGGATTACAGGAGTGAGCCACCGTGTCCGGCTAAATTCTCTTATTTTAATTTCTATATTATCTTCAATTTTCTGCCTATAAACATCACATTTATCTACTTATACTACTGTAATGTATTTTTAAATTTTTTGTCTTAATTCTTCAGCTAGGATTACTAGTGTAATGTTGAATAGAAGTAGTTATAGTTGGTATCTTGTCTTGTTTCTAATTGCAAAGGGGATGCTTTGAGCAGTTTATCATACAGTATGATTATTGATATATAACAGGGATTGACATCTGGCCTAAATAAAGTTTTATTGGAGCACAGCCATGCTTATTTATTTACATATGGTCCATGGCTGCTTTCATGATACAACAGCATGTTTGAGTAGTTGTGACAGAGACTCTAATGTCCTCAAAGCCTAAAATATTTACTATCTGGCCCTTTTAGTAAAAATTTACCCATCCTTCCTCTAGAGTTTTGGTGTCTTAATCATAAATTAAGGAATTTACCTTCTACTTCTGTCATTAAAAATTTTTTTAAATCATAAATACTGAATTTTATAAATACCTTTTGTGATCCTCTTGTAGTTCATAAGCATAATAATTGGATGTTGAATTGTGGTCAGAACATTCTCTGTTACTACTTGTTGAGATTTGCTTTAAAGCAAAGAATATGGTCAGTTTTTGTAAATATTCTATGTGAAAGAGTTGCTAGAAATTGCCAAAAGACCAATAACTCTGTAGAAAATAGGGAAAGATTATGAAGTCTTTTCACAGAAAGTCAAATAAGCTTAAGCTTATTTAATGCTTAAGCACCCCACTCATTATAAGAGAAATGCCACATTAGTTCTACATGTTAATACTGCTTTTTCACTTTTGAGATAAGCAAAAAAAAAAAAAAATTCAAAATGAAATGCTTAAATAGCATACTATTTGAGGATGATGGGAAATAAGCAGTCTTTATGCGTTCACTGCGGTTAGAAGTGGGATGTGTATGATCACAACCTCTGTGGAGGAAGTTTGACAACATTTGTCAAAATTACAAATATATATACTTCAGCAATTCCACTTCTAGGAATTTATTGTAAAGTTTTATTTCGTATAAAATTATGTTCAAAATAGAAAAAGAAAAATCCAGGTGCCTCAGTCTTGTTAAATGGTTCCTGCGATGGAATACTACTATAAAAGCTATAAAACGAGTAAGGATGCTTTCTATATTGGGAAAAAAATCACAAAAGATATTTTGTTTTTGTTTGTTTTTGAGACAGAGTCTTGCTATGTTACCCAGGCCAGAGTGCAGTGATACCATCTTGGCTTACTGGGATGTTCACCTTCCAAGCTGAAGCAATTCTCATGCCTCAGCCTCCCGAGTAGCTGGGATTACCGGCGGGTACCACCATGCCCACTTAATTTTTGTATTTCTGTAGAGATGGGATTTCGCATGTTGGTCAGTCTGGTCTCAAACTCCTGGCCTCAAGTGATCCGCCCACATTGGCCTCCCAAAATGCTGGGATTACAGAATGTGAGCCACCTTGCCTGGCTACAAAAGCTATATTATTAAATGAAAAAAATCAAGGTGGTAATTGTGTATTACAGTGTGCTGCTACTTGTGCAAAAGAAAAGGCAGGGAATAATTATGTTTACTTGTATCTGCTAGTTTGGGATAAAGAAACATTAAAACGTGCCCAAAAAACTAGTGGTTATGTATTATGGGGGTGAGGGAACTGAGCAGACGTGGAACAAGGGTATATCTATGTGTTTTATTTTTGAGCTATGTGATCATATTAAAGTTTTAAAACTCCCAGTGTGATGTTAGATTTGTCAATTACATTGTATAGTTATTTGGACATTTGCTACTTATGGCTCTGTTATGAGGGACACTCAAGTTCAGAATTGTTCTGCAGTTAAACTCATATTTTTATCTTGTAGCTACTTTAAAAAAAAATCACTGATGCTCTTTTTGTTAGTTTTTTCTTTTCTTCTCATTAATATGTTAGATGTATTATGTTATGTTTGGTATATCTTTTCCCATCCTTGAAATTTCAGATATTTTGTATATAATATATAACTGGCATTAAAAATTGAATCTAACATTTGTCTTTTTATTGTAGAATCCATTAATTTACATGTATTGTTATATATTTGAATGTTTCTGTCTTATTTTGTCCTTTTCATTCTGCTTTTTCAGTGCTGTTATACTTTTTTCTCTAATTATTCTGTTTTTTCCCATCTACTTACTTAAATGTTATATTATGTGTGTGTGTTTATATAATTTCATATTTATGTTCCTTTAATGATTCCTCTTAATATTTCAATATGGGTACTTAGAGCTTAAAATTAATATTTTACTCTTTCACGCAGTAAAGTAGACTTTAAAATACTTTAATTGGCTACATCCTCTAACTCTTATTGGTACAAAAACAATGAATTTTACAATTGATGGCTGCTTAGATTAAATGAAGTGCAGTTCATCTACTCACAATAGCCCTGTATATTATAGATACATTATCAGCCCTCATTTTGCAGGTCAGAAAATTGAGTAACAGACTAGTTAAGTGATTTATACAAAGTCTCACAGATAGTAAACGTCAGGGCCAGGTTACTAATGGATGATAATCCAGACAGTAATGATAATATTTAATTTGGGGGGTGGTAAAAGATAGCACTAAAATATTAGACAGTGATTACATAAAATGAGATAAATTGATCAGAGTTAAACTTGACATGTTATCACTTCTAAGACAGTTTCAGAGATGTTAAAATATATCTTTGAACACTATCAGGCATAAAGGAAGTGTTAGCTCTTTTATAAGACATTTGTCCTTACTTTCTGGTGGCGTTAAGCTAGGGAACACTTGAAGTTAGTTATTTTGACTTAACAGTTTCTTGCACCATGCCAGTAGCGTGCAGTCAAACTCATAACCCATTAGTTGGCAGGCTTATAGTAATGAATTCTCAGGGGAGATCCCTCCTCCAATCAAAATCCAAGCTGAGGGAGCTAAGCTATTAGGACGCAAGGCGTAAGAATGATACAGTGGTGAGCTAGGCATGGTGGCATGTGCCTGTAATCCCAGTTACTTGGGAGGCTGAGGCAGGGGAACTGCTTGAACTCGGGAGAAAGAGATAGCAGTGAGCCGAGATCGTGCCACTGTACTACAGCCTGGGCAACAGAGCAAGACTTCCTCTCAAAAGAGAGAAAAATGAAGAACATACAATGGACTTTGGGGACTTAGGGGAAAGGGTAAGAGGGAGTTGAAGGAAAAAAGACCACACATGGGGTACAGTGTATACCACTTGAGTGATGGGTGCACCTAAATCTCAGAAATCACCACTAAAGAACTTATTCATGTAACCAAACACCACCCATTCCCCCCAAACCTATTGAAATTTTAAAAAATTGACATATTTTAAATTAAAATAAAAAATTTAAAGTATGCAAAAAAAGATTCTAAAATACAGTGACTTGCTTGGAAAAAAAAAAACCACATGTGAACTGCACTGAGTGCTAAAGAAAAATAATACAAAATAGAGCCTGATTAAAAATCATTTAATTTTTTATTGGTTAAAAATTAAATTTTTATTAATTAAATTTATTAATTTCATTAATCAGCTAATATAAAGGTACAACCAGGGTTCTGGATTGATTCTAAAGCTGGAATCCCTGCCCTTTTCATTATGCCATGCTACATTTAGAGAAACCTAAACAATTTCTGACTTAGGTAAAGGGCTTAGAATTGTAGCATTTTGGGTTAAAAAAAGAATCTGGCTTGGTGCAGGAGCTCACGCCTATAATCGCAGCACTTTGGGAGGCTGACATGGTAAAACCTTGTCTCTACTAAAATAAAAAATTAGGCCAGCATGGTAGTGCACCTGTGTAATCCCAGCTACTCAGGAGTCTGAAGCAGGAGAATCGCTTGAACTTGGAAGGCCGAGGTTGCAGTGAGCTGAGATTGTGCCATTGCATTCCAGCCTGGATGACAGAGTGAGACTCCGTCTCAAA
>PVKP010019615.1:0-42151 GCA_004027715.1 Plecturocebus donacophilus | reverse complement strand
TTTCAAACTGATGTCTTCAACATAGACCATGCTCCTGAATGCAGATCCAATCATTCAAATATCAATACTAAAAAAATATCTTCCAGTAGCTCCACTTGGAGGTCTCAGAGGCATCTCAAAACTAATGTGTCCCAAAGCAAAATCATGATCCCTACGCATAGCTCACCACCAACACATATCCCACCACACATAGCCCACCACTGACATCTCAGTACATGGGAATTGTTCTTTCCAGTTGCTCTGGCCCCAACCCTTGAAGTCTTACATTTATTTTCCGCTCACATCCCTTGAGCAAATTGTGTTAGCACTACCTTCAAAGTGTAACAGGAATTTAACTGCCTTTCATCACTTCCAAAGCCCTGGGCCAAGCCAACATCACCTTTCCTTGATTATTGCCAAGGGCTCCCCACTGCCTCCCTAGAGGTTTTTCTCAGTACAGCAGTCTCATGATTCTATACCGCACAGACCATGTCACTCCTGTGCACAGAAGCTCTTTACTTAGGGTAAAAATACTAGGAGTCTCCTGAATGCCCTACAACTCGTGCTTCAGTTACCTCCCAGAGCGCCTTTCCTTTTATCACCTCTGCCCCTCAGCCCCGCCACACTGGTTCTCATGATATTTCTTGGAGAGGAAAACTGTGATGCTACTGAGGCTTTTCCTCTCCCTTTGCCTTAGCACTTTCCCTGAGGTCCCACAGCTGGCTCCTTTCCTGGTACAGGTCTACCAAATGTGATCCTATTTAAAACAGCTACATGTGCTTTTCTTCATTTACCAAAAAAAAAAAAAAAAAAAAAATCACCATGATTATGTCTTGCGTCACTATTGTCCAAGCTCTAATTACTGTGATGGTAAATACTGAGTGCCAGCTTGACTGAATTGTTCCTGGGGATGTCTGTGAGGGTGTTGCCAAAGCAGATTAACATTTGAGTCTAAGAAAGGCATTTGACTGGGAAAGGCAGATCCACCCTCAATCTGGGTGGGCACCATTTAATCAGCTGCCAATGTGGCCAGAATAAAAGCAGGCAGAAGAACGTGGGAAGACTAGACTGGTTTAGTCTTCTGGACTACATCTTTCTCCCATGCTGAGTGCTTCCTGCCCTAGAACATCAGACTCCAAGTTCTTCAGCTTTGGGACTTAGACCTTTGAACAGAGACTGAAGGGTGCACTGTTGGCTTCCCTACTTTTGAGGTTTGGGGACTTGGACTGCCTTCCTTGCTCCTAAGATTGCTGATGGTCTACTGTGGGAACTCACCTCATGATTGTGTGAGTCAATACTCCTTAATAAACTTGCCTTTATGTATACATCCATCCTATTAGCTCTGTCCCTCTAGAGAACCCTAATACACAAACTGACACATTAGTTACCTCGTTTGCTTGTCTGCTTCTACTCATGATAATGAAAGCTCCCTGAGAGGAGTAATGTTTGTCTGTTTTTTCACATCTGTATCTCCAGAGTCCAGAAGAGCACCTAGCACACAGTATGTGGTCAGTAAGCAATTGCTGAGTGAATATATGATTGAAGGACAGGCTTCTCCTAAACGTTAGCTTTGATTTGTTAGGTGATATTTCAGTTGCAGGTTCAAACCCTGTCAATCAGAATTGCTAAATCACAAGATCCTAAAGTGAATTGCAAAATCAAAGGAGTGTTCTTCCCAGTTTGAAATAAAATAATTAAAGCAACACCACTTCCTCTGGTGTAGGAGTCAAGCCTTAACCTACAAAAGGGAGCTATCAACCTTCCTGGGAGGAAACCTAGTTTACAACTGAATCATCACTTCAAGGCAAGAGAAGAATTAGAATGTGTGAAGATAATAATAGCCCTTCGTGTTCTCAGCAATGCACCTGCATGTCTATATGCTGAAAATAAGTAGTCACATGAATTTTGCAGATATTCTAGGCTCATAAGGAAAAGCTCAAAATCATCTCTCCTTCTAAAGAAACTCCAACATTTAAGAAGGCCACTGATACTAGGAATTTGATCATCTCCTTTAATTTGCTATTCATTACATCATTTCCTGCCCTGGAAAATTTTTCTTGGATGTTATAATAATCCAGAATAACATCATCTAGATTATGAAACATTATGAAACATGAAACAACACAATTTATGAAAACAACATTTGAGAAAATAATGCTTTTAAAGATATGAATTAATAATATTTTCTTTACATTTTCTCAAAAGGAAGCCCCATTTTGAGTTTACAATACCAAAATGGCATACTTCCATTACCAAAATGAGGCACTCCCATTGCTTTCTCCCCAAAAATAATCAATATAAAATTGTAAAACCAGGCCAGGCACGGTGATGATGCATGCCTGTAATCTTAGTGCTTTGGGAAGCTGAGGCAGGAGGATTGTTTGAGGCCAGGAGCTCGAGACCAGCCTAGGCAATAAAGAAAGACCATGTCTCTACAGAAAAAAGATAAAATTAGCTGGGCATGGTGTCGTGTGCCTATAGTCCTAGCTACTCAGGAGGCTGAGGCAGGAGAATTGCTTTAGTCTGGGAGTTCAAGGCTACAGCGAGCTAGGACTACACCACCGCATTCCAGTTTGGATGACAGTGAGATTCCGGCTTTTAAAAAAAACACGAACAAATAGAAAACAAAACCCAAAGAGAATGGCCGAGATCACCTGTTTATTGCTGTGATTTTCCTCTGTAAACAAGCCATTCACTTATCCACTTATTCACTATGGGGTTCAGGTGAGACAGCGTCAATCCAGTTTCTCTAATCTGAAGCATTTTACTCAGTCCTAACAAGTTTCTATATTTAAGCAATTCTGTGCCTTGAGAATTGGTTCCCTACATTATAAAACCAGGTATATTCATTTGGCTGAATTATACAGAATGTTTACTTTCATATAATGTTTTAATTGTTTTAGAATTTTGAAATGTAGTTGGAGATTTCCATGTGAAATATGTATGTATATACATATATATAAACATACACACACATACACTTATATAGATACACGTACGCATAAATGGACAGTGGCTGAAGAGCCAGAGAGGGAAACTCTATACTATATGTTATGATAACACTCTAAGGAATGTTAACTTATTTCGCATTTTTTTTAACTCGTGAGAGTTCTAGGGGTCAGAGAGGTAAAGAGATATGTCCAAGGTCATTCTCATCATTGATGGCAGAACAAGGTTTGTGAGAAGAAAATAGAAAGATGAGTTTGAATGTCTAACAATATATACCTCTATGTCCCACACTCTACA
Source organism: Plecturocebus donacophilus (assembly GCA_004027715.1). Taxonomy (NCBI): domain Eukaryota; kingdom Metazoa; phylum Chordata; class Mammalia; order Primates; family Pitheciidae; genus Plecturocebus; species Plecturocebus donacophilus. The sequence continues at coordinate 38,926 of PVKP010019615.1, read as the reverse complement.
TATGTTACATTCCACCATCATAATGAGGGACAATATCCCTACAGAATGTAAAATTTCAAAGCCTTTTAATGGGAAAAGTGTCTGTTACAATAGACTAGTGCAGGCATTGATAGGCTTTTTCTGCAAAGGGCCAGATAGTAAAGATTTTAGGCTTTGGGGACCATATGGTCTCTGTTACAACCACCCAATTCTGCCCTCATAGCTCAAAAGCAGCCACAGACAATATGTAAACAAGTGAGCATGGTTATGTTCCAATAAACCTTTATTCACAAAAATAGGTGTCAGGCCACAGATTGCTCTCCCTTGATTGGGAGAATTTTAAAAAGTGTGATACCACTAGGTGTAGGAAACTCGACATGAGCACTGTTTATCCCTAATTTTACAAATGTACAGGTGTATTTTGTCTATTAAATTAACATTATTGTTCTCATTTTAGAGATGGGGAAATTGAGGATCACAGTTTGATGCACTGCTTCAAGAGCAGAGTTTGATTTACTACCTCTTCAAGTGAGAGGATGGGAGTCACACCACAAGACCAGTGCTCCCCTAACCATTCCTCTGAGTCTCAAATCAGGGCATTTTCCCCCAGCTCACTCCTGTCTGTTTGATGCCAACTCCCTCCTTAGGAACTTCACAATTATCTGCAGAAACACACTTCAGAGAGCAAGCACATTCAGAGACAACTGAAATAGGAAGCTGTATTAGCTCCTTCTACTCTACTCTATACAATTTGGTGATTACCAATGTAAAATATGCTAAATATTTAGCATGTATATCCAATTCCAGCCTTGGAGAAAAATACTTCCTTTTATTGGCCAGGCACAGTGGTTCACACCTGTAATCCCAACACTTTGAGAGGCTGAGGTGGGCAGATCACGAGGTCAAGAGATCGAGACCATCCTGGCCAACATGGTGAAATCCTGTCTCTATTAAAAATACAAAAATTAGCTGGGCATGGTGGTGAGCACCTGTAGTCCCAGCTACTCAGGAGGCTGAGGCAAGAGAATTGCTTGAACCCGGGAGGCAGAGGTTGCAGTGAGACGAGATCACGCCACTGCACTCCAGCCTGGCAACAGAGCGAGACTCCATCTCAAAAAAAGAAAAAAGTTCCTTTTATAGATGATCACGTGTTGTGCTTTCAGAAGAAGAAGATGGAACATTTAGATTTCAAAAAGATAGATTTCAGGTTTAATCACCTAACCTCTTGTGTTTCATGCCACAAACAGGCAAAATAACATGCACAAATTTTTGACACAATGGAAATACTTTGGACCTATGTTGGGTAAAGTGAAAATAAAATCACCACTGTTGGAGAAATGCAGGCCTATTATTGCACTGACATTAATCTTATGAGAAAAGACCACTTCTGCTTGTCCCAGCAGAAATGCCATCACTTTTTCTGAGACAGGTTCCTCTATGTTTTCAAGACAACACTATTTGTTAAATACAGAAACCCATGAGGCTATAAAGAGAGCAACGATTATAGATAATCATAAAGAAACATGCACATGTGCACATGGAGAACAATATCTATTTCAAGAAAATGAATGTTGATTTTACTTATTTTATTTTTAACAATAATGTCTACAGATTAAACTTCCCACTGAAACGTATCATAAGAATACCTAGTAAGGTATACTTATGGTATACACTTGGTATAACTTTGGTCAAGTGCAGTAGTATTTTAAAAACAATAATATAACTGTGTCACAAAGTTTTCAACTAAACACAAAGTTTGGTTCTAATAATATTTAAACCTTTTTTTTTGTTTGTTTTCAGACTTAGCAGTTGGGGTACTGTTCCTTCTCCCTTAAAAAATTTTTTAGCAAAGTTGCTGAAGCTACACTCAGGCAAATTTCCAACTATTAAATAGTTTCAAGACATATGTACAGCCAAGCCTTTTGCCCATTGGAAATGGCACATCCTGAGCAGCTGTGGAACAGAGTAAAAAGTCATGGGTCCCCACGGGGCAACAGGGAACTTTATTACCACCAGTGATGTCTGCTCTAGTTTTACTGACACTCTGTAATGCATGCGTGGAATAACATCTAGTGTGATACTTATATGCTGTGAAAACAATGCTGTCTGCTTCCTTTTCTTTGTAATGTATCTTACGCACATGGGAAAATGAGAAAAAGATGGATGAAGAACTTGGAATTTGGAGGCAAATGAATATAACTAAAAGATAATATGCTAGGTTAATGATAATTTAAGTTGGATTTTTATATGTTTCTTCATAAGTTCCCTTAAAGCTGTGTTATTTCGTAATGTTAAATTGATATTGAATAATTTGAAATGAACAAACACATGCTTGCCTGCTTTTGGCAACATATCAAAAAAATGAATTTGGATTTTGCCTTATACAATCCACAAAATTGAAACTCTTCCTTCTTTTACTATCCATATTGACACATAGATATGGTCATAGTAGCCAGAAACAAACACATTATTTCCCAAATTCAGCAAACTGGTAAATACTATTTTGTAATAGGTAGTGGCTACTTAAGCAATATGTATTTTCAGTACTAAGCATGCAATACATCTATTCTTTTTCCTCATTTGATAAGTATTAGCAATATCAAGGTTAAACACCAATTTACTGAAAAAGATAAGCAACTGCAACATGGAGCCCACAAGTATTTTTATATTTGTAACTCTGACTCCAAATTGGTTAGTCACAAAGTCTGGGCTATTGGTTAGACATTAGTGGTCTTCTTATTTCAAGAAGTGGACAAAAACCTTGTCAGATTTTGGGAAATTAGAAAAAAAAGACTTGAAAGGGACGCTTGTGTCTGATTATTACCTTTGTATCACAGAGGAAAAAGATTAGGACTATTTAGTAATGTGGGGATTCCTTTCATGATTTCACCACATTTTATTCATGAAACTATTAACATATTTATTTTAAACCATAATGCAAAATGTATTAGATCCACTCTGTAACAGGAATCACACCGATGTTGAGTTAAACAAGAGGTAAACAACAGACGTTTTCAGGGTCCCACCTTGACTTTCTTGTGCTTTGCTGCAGTTTGAGGACACATCAGCTCAACTTCTGAATGACCTCCCACAGCTCCTCACCTATGGCTGTGTCTGGGTTCAGAGCAAGCTCTGCCAACATGCAGACAAGATAAGCTAGAACAGCTGCAGACAAAGACTGACTGAACACCCTTAACCCCCTCCAGTGAGGAGTTCTGAGGTGTGCCTGTGGGAGGGAAGCTTAGGTTGCCTATGGTAAATAATTCGCTCTTTATTGTATTCCTTCTACTCCCTGTCCTGCTTTCCTTCTTACCTACCACAGTCCTGGATCACTTCGTAAGTAAACTGCTCACACTCAAAGCCTTCACTTGGATCAGCTTCTGAAGGTGTCTAATCTTTGATGGGCAATCTCTATTTGTTGAGATTCGTGTTTCAAAGCAGCAAATATGAACTTCTGTAGGTATGCAGACACATCAACACTTTGTGCTCAGAGGTTTCATGTTGTTTGTTCCAAATGGAATGGGATAGAAAAATTTAGGTAAACCCTAGGATCTGGCAGGACTGATGGCTAGAAAAATACTTTATCCCAGGAGTGACCTGTGAAGATAACTTACTATGTACAAGGATGTAGTCCCACATTCTAAATAAAGAGACAAAAAGTAGACATGAGCACTAGGCATTAATCCATTAAACTATTATTCATTTTTAATTTTGAAGCCAACTTCCCTCCTCAAGTACCAGGAGGAAATACAGTACAGAAAATAAGCAAATACAAAAATTATCGCAAACACTTACAAAAATTAATGATTTTGCCCATTCTATGTTTATGCATTTTTTCTGGGAGAGGTAAGAGTTAGCAATAAAAATATTCAGAAATGGTATTCACCAGGAAAAGGAAAAGCCTGAAACTATTTTACTAATCTGTGAATAACTTAGAATTTTATACAAAAATAGATATGTTGAGTTAGGTCTAAGTTATGGGAAAATAAATGAGTTAAGAAATTAAATAGTAGCCAATCCATTTTGACAAACACAGACTAATTTTGTATTTTAAAATAACTATAAAGAAGATAAGGACAAGATGTTTGCCTTTTCCATGAAAATCAGCTTTATATGCAGTGACCCCAAACTAAATGGAACTCACTTTTCCATTTTTTTCTGTTTAATTTTACTTTTATTTGCTGAGGTATTCATGACAGATGAAAAAAAATAAAATAAAAACCCTTCCTGCTTTCCTTGACCCAGCCTTCATTTACCAAAGCTGTCTCTCTACCCAAACCAAATACAATAGATAATTGCTTACTCCTTGCACAGACTACTACCTTGGAAGTGGTGATTGTTTTTTACAGTAATTTTAAACCACTGGAAGACTGGCACAGATTCATTTCTGGAGCAAACAGAGATAAATGGGCATTTATTGAATGAAACTGCACCATTTTTTGAAACACTGCAGTCATCATTAAAATGTTCTATCTCTCACTTTGACAAATGCACCTGATATGGTTTGGCTGTGTCCCCATCGAAATCTCAACTTCATTTGTATCTCCCAGAATTCCCACGTGTTGTGGGAGGGACGCAGGGGGAGGTAATTGAATCATGGGGACCAGTCTTTCCTGTGCTATTCTTGTGACAGTGAATAAGTCTCATGAGATCTGATGGGTTTATCAGGGGTTTCTGCTTTTGCTTCTTCCTCATTTTCTCTTGCTGACACCATGTAAGAAGAGCCTTTCATCTCCCACCATGATTCTGAGGCCTCCACAGCCATGTGGAGCTGTAAGTCCAATTAAGCCTTTTTTTGTTCCCAGTTTTAGGTATGTCTTTATCAGCAGTGTGAAAACAGACTAATACCGCACTCAAAATTTACATTTCCATATGTCTCAATTTAAGGTGCATCCCAAATGTTAGTTCTTGCAGTCTTACAAACCAAAAATGTAAGCACTGAACTCATAGTAGATTCCATTACGTTTTCAGTAAAGATGCATCACAGAATGATGGGAGTTTAACAAATCAGTAAAATGGTCAAAGACACTCCCTCCAGGATGTGTCTAAAGGAGACTTAGCCATTACACTAACAAGATGGTGCCACATCTTTCCCTACCTTCCTCAAGTTCACCAAATGTAGAAAAGAGCCTCACTGGGAAAAAATGTCTTTAATAACTTTATTGAAATACATAATTTCCATACCATAAAATTCTCTCATCTTAAGTGCTCATTGACATTACTGTATTTACTGTGTTGTGTAACCATCAGAATCACTGAGTTCTAGAATGAGTCCATCAACCCAAAAAGATTGATCCTTCATGCCTTATTGAGAAAATTTAAAGGTTGAAACAACAACAAAATTTTCTGTCTTTATCTTCTCTTTTTATTACTCCTGTTTCATTTCCTCATATATTGAACAAAGATTTGTTGAGCAGCTACTATGTGTCAGGTACTGTTCTAAGCAGTGGGAATAATAAGTAAAAAAGATATCATATTTGGTCTTATGAAACACACACACGGACACACACATTCACCCTAATTGGATGCAAGGAGAAACAGAGGACAAGATTAATGAGTAAAATACTAAGGTAGGGTAGACAGTCATAATAGAAAGTAGGAACAAAAATACAACAAGAGCAAAGTGGATTTGTTTGCTTGTTTATACATATAAGTAGCATGGCTAAGGATGGTTTTGCTGGAAAAGAGATATTTGTATAAAGAAGGTGAGTCAGCCAGCCTTTCAACAATCTGAAGGAAGAGCATTCCCAGGTCCAGTAGGAGGTAAATGCCAATATCCGGAAGCAAGGGAAAGATTATAGTATTCAGAGAACACTGAGGAGCCTAGGGGTTGAGCAGGAAAACAGGGAGGGTAGCAATGAAGTCTGAGAGGAAGGAGAAAGGTAGGTCAGCTGCCTTCAAATCTGTTGTAAAGAACGTGTCTTCTTCTCTGAGTTGAATGGGGGAAGTTGCTGGGACACGTTGAGCAAAGAACTGAAGGGAAGTGGCTCAGATTTGAGTAAGATCACTCAGATGGCTGTGTTGACAGAGGACTAAAAGGAAAGGGGGATCCAGAAGTGGAAACCCAGAAGCGGGGATCCGGAAGTGGAGATCCAGAAGCAGGAATGAGGGGCCAGGATCAGAAAACGGGAGTCCAGAAGCCTTAAGGCAGAAGCCAGGAGGCAGAAATGGGGATGTGATTAGGAAGCTAATATAATATTCCCAGTTAAAGCCAGAAGGGAGCTGATTAGAGGAACATGGGGAAAGGTGAATGAAGCAGGATCTGAGGATTTGCAGTGCCTTGTAGAAAATGTTTAGAGTTGACAACGACTGCAAGCCTCTTTTTCTACAAACCACTGCAAAAGCAGCATTGCCCATTGCTCAAATGGAGGTCATTGAGAGAAAGAGTTCTTAAGGGGAAAGTCCTTTATTTCCTTGGGTATGCTTGTATTTCCAGAAAGAGAGTAATCATTTATTGATCACTGTGACTGCTATGCTTTTGGCCTTTTTTTTTTAAATAGGCTTTTCTAAGGAATAGATTAAGTATCAAGTTGCAGAATACTCCCCATTCTATAGGATTGCAGTTCAGATACATGGGTAATAAAAGAGGCAAAAGACACAAAATTAACTTTATTTCTACCTTTAAATTTTCCCGGTTAAGGCATGAAGGATCTTATTGGGGTGATGGACTCATTCTAAAACTAGATGATGGTGATGGTTGCACAAGTCAGTAAATACTAAAAATCATTTAACTGTACACTTATAGATCAGTGAATTTTATGGTATAGAAATTATATTTCAATAAAGTTCTTTAAAACATTTTTCCCAGTGAGACTCTTTTCAATGTTTGGTGAGAATGAGAAAAGTCTGGAAAGATGTTACCCCACCTTGTTAGTGATTAAGTCTACTTTAGAGATATAGAGGGAATGTCTACCATCTTTTGGCTGATATGTTATACTCCTGTCATTCTGGGACTCAACTTCACTTAAAATATAATGGAATCTTCCATGAATTCTGTGCAGACATTCTTGGTTTGTAAAATTGCAAGAACTGAAGTTTGGGGTGCTCCTCACAATGAGACATATGGAAGTGTGAATTTTGGGTGTATTTGTAACAGTGACAGAACAACATTTTAATGATAATTGCAATAGCTGCATTTTCATTCAATAAAAGTCCCCTTAAATTTGGGAGATGCAGCTCCCATTCTAGATTATTAAGTTGCTCCAATGTACTAGCAAGTATCAGAACCGCTTGGCCTTCCTACTTTCAGGTAGCACCCTTCATGACCCTGGGGCTGTCAAAGGGTCTCTGCCCAGATCCTGAGGATCTTGTGATAGCAAGGCTCTGTAACAAATCATGGGAGCAAAATCACCTTGCTCACCTCCACTAGGCAAGAGGTGCCACCGCAACTCTTACAGGAAATTAATCCAGCATCTGTCTCTAGAGGCTGAGAACCACTTCTGTCTGAGGTCTGAATTTGCAGTCTTGTTCACAGAGCACCAGCCCAGATCCTGCAGGTAACTGAACAGATGGTAACACATTTTGACCAGAACATGTCTGGATCACATTTGAACCATGAAACGCAAGGTGAAGTATTCTGAGGCTTTTTATTGATCACTACCTCCTAACCCACAATTAATTATTTATTTCACTTGCCTCTCTAAATTTTCATATCAGTTGGAGACAGAGTCCTAAGACAAGATTTGATGTCTTTATTTACAATTTCACTTTAAAGTTTGCTTAGTTCATAAATTTGCCTCCCTGGGGAGAAAAAAAAAAAGCCCCCCTCCCTTATTTTTTTTTAAGAAGCTTTTAAATGTAAAGGGTTACATTATTCATTAATGTCACAACACATAAATTTATTTAAAATAAAACGAATTTAAATTAGATTCTGTGTAAGAAGATAACTCGTGATTAGTAAGAGAACAACATAACTAATCTGTATTTATGAAACCAGATCCTTATAATTAGTCAAGCAGATGTCTAATTAATTTGGAAGGTACACAGCCATATGGACACAACTAGAAAAAGAAACCTGAAGATATTATTAAAAGCTGGTCAAATTATGTCCTTCAACCGTCACAGATTAAACTAACCACAAATGTAACACACTGTTCATCTGATTCCACAGAGGTTTTAAAATATCGATGCAGTTGGAACTGAACAAAATTATAGCGATGATTAAATGACTCCAGAGGAGTTTAAATTCTAGATGTTATGAAGCAAAGGTAGGAGTTGAATTCATTCTCAACTTAAAATCATTTCAAGAAAGGCTATTTTGTCTAGAATAGCTAAAACTCAGGCTTTCTCTTTGAAAATCATTGAATGGTGCTTGATACAGAATATCTTTAAGCAAAAACTCAACAGATGTTGATAATGAAAATGCCCCACCACTTCAAAGTTTAAAAAAACTCCCTTATATTATCTTCTATGATATATTTTGCAGGTAAAATTCCAATTTTGTCCTTAACCATAAATGTACACAGTACCTTCAAACACATCTGCTCCCATTCTCTAAAACAGCAAAGCCACCTGTTAACTAACCATAAATATGAACATGGAGACAGTGAATCTGCATTCCATGTGTGCCTGGGAGTGAAGTGAGTATCCCGTGTCTGGGAAGAAAAGGAAGACTGACCTTTGGAAGAACGGAAGTGTTTGCTGGGGGCAGTGAAGCCTCGAGTTCCATGCACATTCACAGCTGCCACTCGAAACTGGTACCATCGGCTGGGTCTTATGTCAGTCAGTTGAACTCGCTCGTCTGTGGTCTGAGGGGACATGTCACAGAGCACAGGGAACATGTCAATTTTTATTCTGACATGTTGGTTGGATCTGTTTAAAAATATATACTAACCCATCACCCAGTACAACTCACGCTATCTTCCTCCTGCTAAGAGGAGCTTATCATGGCCAGTTATGAAGAGAGCTGTCAGGGATCGAAGAACCACTGATATTTCACCCCAAAGAATTTAACATTTCTTGAAGCCAAAACCTTATGACAAGAGCTTGGGCTATTTTTAAATCTGGTGACTAATTACAGCATTTGAGATATTCAGTCAATAGAGAATATGTATAGTAATCATTACATTACAGACAAGAAGATGAAATCATCTTCAGATTATAGAAAGAAAATATCTTTTTAACTCACATGCCAAATATAACTGTAAAAATAGGTATAACAACCCACACGCTTAAAGACCACTAACAATTTCTGGAAGTTAATGATAATGCAAGCCACTGTTTAAACAAACTTTTGAGTATATCACGTAACATCTGTGAAGAACCAGTCCTTATCTTAAAGGGTGAGATGTGTTAGCATATATTTGTTCAATAAAATGCCCCAAAGGAAAAAAATAGACAGGGGAGAAGATCAGGTTTTGCTGTCCCTAGTGCTACAATTTTAAGATTTCAAATAACTTTAACAGTCTTCATACTGTAAACCTGCTTTCAACAAAGTTCTGTGTTTTATTTCCATTGGTAGATCTGAAATCCTGTGCCTTGAATTCCAAGAAATAACCACCTACAGTCTATTCCCTCATCTATACCAGGTGCTGAACTCAACTTGGATCTGTGGATGAAACTAGGGAAATATGATTGGATTTGAACACTACTAAACTTCAGTTTATAATAACTGAGGTTATAATAACCTCAGCTTATAATAACTTAATGTGAAAATGACTGTCATGTTTACACCAATATCTAAAGGAAGCTAAACATTTATGAGATCAAAGGAAGAATATGAACTCATAAATAATGGCTTTCTACCTGATTTGGCAGACTTGGAGAAAACACTTTCAACTTCATCATTTAGAGTTTCAGCTGTGCACTTAAAAAGCTTAAAATCAGCATGGTATCCACAACATTGAGCAGGGAAGGAAGTATTACATGGAACATTAACAGGAAAATATAACACCAACAACAATAAAAGAGATTTTCACTTTCCAAGAATATTTTGGAGATAAAAGAGATGATCTTATTGTCAGTTACTTTCATAAATCTTTAAGTAATTCAGAAAAATTACAAATGAATCTGTACCATGATTTATGAAAGCATGCCATGCAAATCAGCTGGAATTTCAGGCTGTATTCTGAGTAGCTTTATGTTTTACTGAAGCAAACTTTTTTAATATAGGTATAGAATAGAATTGCTAAATTTATCTGACCAGTTTTTTTTTTTTTTTCTAATTTAATGTTGTTGTTTTTACAACAGATGTCTTATTTATTTTGGGGTCTTTACATTGTTTTATTTTAGTGTTTAACCCCTTTGAGATACTACTATTTGGAAAATATTCTTCTTCCAAACACCCAAATATTGACATTTATTTTACATTTACTGAAAAAAAATAGGAATCTAGTCCTTGGAAAAAATGATCTAATCAACTTAAAGTGAGAATTTTTCCCATAGACATAAATGTGAAGAAGGCATTTTAGTTACCTAAAGGCATGAAACAGTTTCACATTCAGAATCTGTTATTTTTTATATCCACATAGGGGTTTTTTTTGTTTGTATGGGGGTAGCAGCTGGTAGTGCATTTAACCGCTCTTAAAAAGAAAGAAAATATTTTGCTTTTCTCATCAACAGACAGAATAGGAGGAAGCACTCTCTGGGAGTGTCGCCATGCATGTGGTATATCAGTTTTTAAGTTGCTAAGACAAAGAAGAAAGCACTTAGTGAAGATTTATGGGCTGCTGGTTATGTCCCACTAAGTAATTTTGTGATACAAATCTTATCCCATGCTCCTGAAGTCTGTGGGTGGAATAAAGGTGGAAATGCTGGAGAAACAGAAGACAAGGCATTGACATTTAGATTATTAAATGTCAAATTAGTCCTCATAATGTTGCATTTCCCTCACTGTAGTTGGCTTTGAGTTTAGCTGAGGGAAATGTGGTTCTTAGAGAAAATACATGTGAATGATCAGGTTATAAAATTATCTCCCTTCCACGTGTATTTGAACAAATTAAGCCAATGGTTGAGTTTCTGAGCACATTCGTTTCTATCTATGAACTTCATCCTCTCTTTAGCAGACCCCTATAATGTTCATTCTGTATCTGAGTAATTTCTGTAGTCAAGCTATTTTGAGGCATAGCAAGTTAACTCTATGTGTGTAGGTGTGTAGCAGACACTACCTCCAGGATGAAAATCAAAGTGTATATGAAGCTCTTACCTGGGCCACAGTCTGCCAATGAGTGGCATCATCTTCGCTAGGATGGATTCCATAATTCCATCTTCTTTGTACCACATAGATCACAGGCTCAATGGAAATATTGAATTTCGAGGACCACTTAACCTCCAGGTGTCCAGACTGCAGTTCTGTAAATCGTAACTCTTTTCTGGGCTTCAAGGGGACACCTGAAACAGGACCGTGTCAATTAAAACAATCTGTGTGTGACTGAAATTGAAGTAAAAGTTCAGGAAGAACAAGTATGGAAGAGATGAATCTGATCTGATGACAACTGAGATTTCCTTTCATAAAAGTTGCCTCTCCATACAGGGTTTCACATCTGAAATCTTGTGACACTCAGTTTAGCTATTTCTTTTCTTGGTTTTTTTTTTTTTTTTGACAGTCTAAATTGATTCCTGATTCTGAACAAGTGGCTTATTCCCTAGTAGTCTCTAGAGCAATCATTTCATGTGCATTCTTCTGAATAAATCATGTTACAAGATTGTTCACTTGAGGTTAACATGGAATTCACACTAGGACATCATTATAAAGAGTTTCAAGTAATTTCCCCATTTTTTAACATGCTCTGTGTCTATTAATATATTCTAAGGTTATTATAACATGGTTTCCAGATTTTATCTTCCTTCTTTCTCAGGGAGTTTTCCATTTAAGGAAGAAAAACACTGCAAAGCAAAATCTCTTCATGTGAAATCTCCTAAAAGAGTGATTTCCAAAGTTCAAGTCTTTTGGATTCCCCAATTGATTGCTCAAGCCCTTCCCTATAGTCTTGATGGTTTAACACGGAAAAATAATGAATTTATAATGTTTGGTTTTGGCATGAGTGAGTGCACTGCTTCAAAAGTTTCTCACAGGTGTTTCATTTTAAAGTAGTTAATCATTCTGATTTCTTTCTCACCTTCTGTACATGCAAGTTGTCTGGCAACTGACGTATTGAAGAACCACGGTTCAAAAGAGCAGGCATTTCAGAAAGGGCATTTGTAAAGACATTTGTAATACTAATAGAATATGCAAAACTAACTGAATGAGATAGAATCTATGGCATCATGATGGTGAGTTCCATTAATACCTAGAACACCAATTACCATTAATATCATTTTCTGTCCACAATGGTCATTTGCTGAAAGCATTGAAAACTCTCATTTGAAAGGCTAGTTAAGAATGCTCGATTTCTTCTTCCATTTTGTAAGTTTGAACACAGAAGAAACTGGAAAATGTGCAAACACCAAATGAAAATAAGGTTTGATGCATGTTGGTGACATGGTTGAATTTCAACTCCTATTTCATTTTGATCATAATTCATGATAAGTCTTGTTTAAGAAAAAATTAAAGTCATCAAAGATTTGGATGGATGAATAATTTTTAAAAAGCATATTTATTTATGGTGAAAAGTCATTGATTAAAAAAAACTATTTTCTAGAGAAAATGTTTACCGTACCTATTGCATTCTCCTTTCTTATTACTGATGGGTCATGGTTGAGTAGTGACCTTTAGTTTACAGTAAATTTGTCTCACCTGATCCTTACTCTGAATTTGTGAAGTGGGTAAAGGGTTAATAATCTACATGTTGAATGGGAGATAACTGAGTCTAAAGAAGATTAAATTAGTTGCCTGGGGCTACGATCTGATCCCAGGCTTCTCTCTGAATTGTCTGCTTCTTTCTACATTTCATATTAGAAAAGGCCACATAGAGAGCTAGAGAAAAGAGGTGGTTTTGATAAATATGCAAATCCCTTGGACATTCTTATTCTAAGATCCTCAGCTTTCCTGGTGCATCTGGAGCTTCACCAAGTCAGTCTTTGACTCCTGTTCTGTCATGACATGCATTTCATTCAAGCTTGTATCCTACACTTTTCTCCTCAGTGCATAGCCATAGCAATGGGGGTACCTTGACTTTGATGATTAGCATATTGCTGCTAAGTAAATGTTTCTCCAATCTATCTCTAATGCCTGGCTAAGCTGCAGACCATCTTTTCCACCTGCCTGCTGAATGTCTCTGTCTCAGATATGTCCCTTCTCCTGGAATATCTGTCTTATGACAACTTTATTCTTTAGGATGTCTGGGGGATCTTAGAACCTTTTTGATTTGTTCTTACAGCTAACAACATTTAGTGTCTTATTGCATAGCACATTTTCAAGAATTCTCAAATCATTCTGTCTCCATGATGGCCACCGACTTTACTCCCTTCCTTGTTCCCACCTTCACAACAGCATTTCAACCTATTTCCCTGAACCTCAACCTATTTTTCTAATGTCCCCCTTATTGGTGTTTTATGATTATTTTTCTAAAGTAGAAGTGGAGTTCTCTCCTTCAGCTTCCCAAACTCTTTAATTGCATCGCATTCTCTATAGAATGAAGGGAAACGTCTTGGCATCCCCTTCAAGGCACTCATCTTCATAATTGGCTACCATTTATTTATCACTCTATCTCCTGGTGTATCTTTAATTTTTGTCACAGATATTATCTCTAAGCCCAGCTTTCCTAGAAACACACTGCCAGGTACTTCATAATACCACAGCCTGTTTATGGTTCTTTTTCACTCTGAAATGTCCTGCCCTACCTTCTGCTTTCTAACTGTAGACCCTTGAATATATCCAGGCTTGGACCAAATGCCACCCCTCAGTGATACTTCCCCTAAATTTCTCAACTGGAAATAAAGGCTTTATTCTTTTGCCCCCCTTCAATGTTGAGCCTGTAACTGTCAAGACATGCATTTAACTGCCTCTTGCTGCAGCAAACTCATTTAATGATGCCTGTCTTCCCATTAAGCCACAGCCCCCTGAGGTCAAAAACCATGTCTCCTTCATTCCCACACCTCACAATGTCCCAGAAGAGAACATTCTGCAATAGCAAATGTTCAATGAACAGTCAATGTCTGCTGAACAAATAGCCGAATCCACTTTCTTATTCTTCACTCAAGAATATGTCTGTGGAAATAAGAGAATAGTGCAAGATTTATGGAGACCATTGCAACAACGGTAATCCCTACTCTGCTTGAAAGTCACTTAGGTTTGGGTGCAGATTTATCATAGGTATTCTGTGCTGCCATCTTTATCATATACTGTTTCAAGGAACTCAGATCTCTTTTCCAGCATGCTTCTATTACTCACATGTACATTCACTCTATTTTTCAAAAAGATAAATACCAGAAAATCAGAAAATAAAGCAATGTCAAAATGTTTACAAGATAGAACATTTTTATTACATTGGCCATAGGACTTTCCCATTAAAAAAAACAAAAAAACACCAATTTCTGATTGGATAGAAATCCCAAAGTTAACTGATTTTAATAGAAGTAGCTCTGTGTTTTCTGTCAAGAAAAAGTCACCAAAATTTGTTCAGAAGGATGAAAAACCAGTCTCAACAAAGTGATCATTTAGTATCATTCTTGCATTCAAGGTTGGCCTGCAGATGCCAAATAGTTTGACTGAAGGGGATAAGGCGAGAGAGAGTAGCGGCAGAGAACATTTCATGATTTACTTGATTCCTTGGTGCACAGTAAAAAAAGGATGACCAGTTCTTCATAGAGCACATTCTCTGAGACTTCTGAATCTACCTTTCTCTTTAGCTCTCCAATATGTAATCCTCTACAGTAAATACAGCTACAGTAAATAGCCTCCGAAGTAACCTGAACTCACCAGAAGCCAATCCAAGCAGCGCAATCCCCTCGCTGTAAGGTTTTAATCTTGAATAGCATTCAAGGACCAACAGCCTTAATCAAACGTAATGAGCATCAGGGCGATGTCAGTTCAAATTTCTTCATTTAAAAATCTCTTTAATTATGATGAAGCATGACCCCGCAATTTGCATGTTAAGAAATGGTCCATCTGCTTTCCATTAAGGTCAGTTGGCTCTTTAGATTGGAAGTAACTCCAGCACTCTGCTGTAATTGCGTGCAGATGGGCCTCAGCCCCCCTCAAGACCTCGAGCCCTCACTGCTGGTGCGCACAGTCCTCACTGGCTGAACAAGCATCCCAACTGTATAACCAGATGTGTAGACTGGATCTCTTCTCAATGTGTTTTCTATTATGTAAATGATTAGCATTTTTCTCTTTAAAATTATTTTTGAACAAATTAGTCATCTGAAATCTAAACGACTCTGTTGAAAAATTTACAAATGTTTTCATATGGCACCCTGCAATATGTGATGTCCACCTTTTTTCTTTAAAATGCAAGAAATATTCTGCTGAGATCAAAAGAACAGAAACCCAATGCTTTCTAAAAATGTAGAAAATATATGGATAGAAAAATCAATTAGGATAAGCAATCCACAGTTGCATAACTAATTGTGATATTTTATTATTACTATTAATTTTTTTATGAATCTAAATGATATAAAAATGTAGCAAGATGTATTGTTCTAGTGATTAATCACTACTTGATATCTCTCATAAAGGTAATTAGAACTCTAGAATTTGTATTTACATCACATTAAGGCATTGAGCCACTGGATTCAAATGTTGAAAATTTACTTGTGAGAAGTCATATAAATCTATTTCCAGAGGTCTGAAGTTTAAATATTTTATATATTAATTCTTTGTGGAAATATTAAATCTACTATATGATCAGGTCATTTTGAAAAGAAACAGATTGACATACAATGAATTCTTGGTTTATCCTGGCAAAGGGAAGCCATAGATAACTGCAAGCCACAAATTAGTCTGAATCTTTACATTTGTAAAATTTTTTAACTTTCCTTTCTCCTTGCCCAAAACATTTCTGCTACAGTTGGAAACCAGGAGAGGCAGTAGGATTTGGCAGCAAAATAGTAAAACATATCACCCTCTGGAGGAAAGATTGTCTCACCAAGCCATAAAATAGACTTACTATAGAAAGGAAAAAGAAAGTGCCCACAAATGCACTCATTTGTGTTCTACCTAGAGAAGATAAGCCTTTTAAACTTTCTACAATGATATGAAGGTTTGCATTTCATAGCTCTAGCACCAGTAGGCATCTCCAATCATGTTAATGTTTCCAAGCCTTCTATTTTAATGCTAATAATTTTATTAAAAGAAAGGATCTCTGCTATTTGTTTTAAACTATAACATTAGTCTATGAAGGTGAACTTACTTCCAGGCATCAGTTAAGTGAAGTTCTTATGGCATGGCCCAAATTCAGTGATCAAATATAATAGATAATTTTGTTGGTCACCTTTTCAAGACAACCATTGCTTTTAAAAACTCAAGTGACCAGTATATAAAGCTCTTGAAGCTATAAAATCAGTACTTTCCATCTTCCCTTCCACAAACAAAGCAGACCAAACAGAATGTATTGGTTTTTATAATTTTAAAATATTTTAAAAATTAATTTAATAAGTAATAAAATGAAACATAGTACAGAGGTTGGTAAATGTCAATGTATTTAAAGCTCAGGAAAGCAATTTGCCCACTTAAAGAGTATTGTGTGCATGACAATCTCAGTAATAAATGACTGGACCATGTGAGGGTTGGTGTCACATGGATCCTTGCACCCCAATGCCCATTACAGATGACAGCAAATAGTAGGCACTCCATAAATGTGTATTCAACTGAAATGTGTCAATATTTCTCCATCTAAGTGACATAAACCCCTTTTAAAGGTAAACCGGGGAAAATGTTAAGAAAATGTTATTTTGGATTTCCAAACAGCACTATGCAACAACACTTTAATACACAGATAATTAATAGACGAAGAACTACAGGTTTTCAATATTTGTCCCATAGAATTTGGTTTTCCATATAGCACACTCTGCATCTAGTTTTAAACACTTCAACTCTACAATGTAAAACAATCCCATGTTATTCATTAGCCTAAAATAATTGATAGTCGTTATTTTGTTAGATTACAAATACTCTATATTGACAAATCTTTTAGTTGACCTATTAGATAAACAGATAGATAATAGATAGAGATATATTTTGGGACAGGGTCTCACTCTTTTGCCCAGACTGGAGTGCAGTGGCATGATCATGGCTCATTGTATCCTTTAATTCCTGTGTTCAAGTGATCCTCCCACTTCAGCCTCTCACGTAGCTATGACTACAGGCACATGCCACTATGCCTGGCTAATTTTATTATGTTTGTAGAAATGGGGATATCTTCCCATCTTGCCCAGGCTACTCTTGAACTACTGCCTCAGCCTCCCAAAGTGCCAGGGTTAAAGGGATGAGCTGCTGTGCCAGGTCTTAGTTGGCCTATTACATCATAACACAATGATGCCCAGTAAGTGTTTCCATTAGGGTTTCATACATTTAAAATAAAAACGACAGGAGAGCTAGCCCAGGTGGGAGCAGATGTTAGATCTATTTCTGCTACCTATTACCAAATCACTTAGGCATAGCCTGCTACCTCAGTTTCAGCAGTTGTGAACTGAGAGCAGGACTAGTTAATATCGACCCACCATGACTCCCATTCTTATTAAGGAAAACAAGTACACAGACCTAGCAGAGATAGAGAGAGGGAGGCAACATTATTTCACATTAGTTTGTTTGGAGCAATAAGAAGACAACTTGAAGGTAGGAAAGACAGTGACCACAAGTATCCTAAGATTGTAAGGTTGGTTTGTGCACTCTCTGGGCACATGGTTTTCTCCTCGCAAAGCCAAGGGATGGGTTGGAATGAACCTGGGGACATCAGCCCCTCTTTCCTCTTTTGAGAGTGAAGAAGCAGCTGGGCTCTAGGTTGGGAACGCCAACAGGGACTTCAAGTGGCTGACTAGCTCAGAGAGTGGAGGAGTTGCTACAGGCTTTATTTGCCCCCTTTTACACACACTAACATATTTGGAGGTACTGTCAAAGCTCCCAGGACATGAAAAGCAGCCTTCCTTGAGGGACTACTGAAGAAAGCAAGAAAAAATATCTCCCTGCACATACATACCTTTTTTTCCAAAATAACAATCTATTAACTTGACTGTCTTCATCATACAAAAGTCATTGTCAGGTCAACAGAGTCTGTGTATTCTATTTGTAGTTGATTCCCATTGATTCTCTCTCCACAAAAATATAAGTTAAGAGCTAATTTGTAGTAGAAGAGTGACTTCAGTACTTTAACAAAAGTCCATCTGATTTCATTAAATGTACTTTTATATTGAAAGTGTCTTTTCATAATTAATCATTTATTCTGGCCCTTTTTACAATATTCCCCTTATTCTCAAGTGAAACAGGCATATTTGAAATTCATACTAATTCTTCAGTCCTTTTATAAAAGTGCATATTTTAATTTATATTATCTCTTTAAAACACTATGGGTTTTACAACTGGGTTTAAAAAGGCCATTCCAAAAGCATCCTACTTTTATGGCGAATGCTACTCATACATAGCATATGATATTTAATGATAGATAAGATTTCATAATGATAGATGCTTTAGAAGTTAGATGGTTTTAAATTTTGCAAAAGTGACTTGCTACAGTTTAAAATAAGAGGTATGAAGACAATAAAACTTCAAAACTATTAAAGAGGTAAGAAGAGAAAAGCGGCGATTATTTTGAACGTGAGACATAGTACTTATGGCTTGTTTCCAATGACAAAGAAAAAACCTGATTGAATTACACAGATTTCAGAGGAATGTATTCCCAAGTGGGAGCTAAAGGAAGATGGGACAGATAACTAACTTCTGGAAGATGTGAATTGTTATCAGTGTTAGAGTAACAAGCACTTCCAAAAACAGGCAGCCAGCACATAACTCAAAACTGGCATTGATAGTGAATACTGCTTTATGTACATTTTTTTTTAAGTACTAGTATTTAGAAACAATATGGATTTAGCATGTGTGTGTGAGAGACACACAGAGAGAAAGACATCTATTACTCTCTGTACTTTAATGAATATTGCCTGTGGACTGACTCTATATTAGGGGTCCCCAGCCCCCAGGCCACTGACTGGTACCAGTCTGTGTGGTACCAGTCTGTGGCCTGTTAGGAACTGGGTCACATAGCAGGAGGTGAGTGGTGGGTGAGTGAACAAAGCTTCATCTGTATTTGCAGCCACTCCACATCACTCACATTACCACTGAACCTCCTGTCAGATCAGCAGCGGCTTTAGATTCTCAGGAGTATGAACCCTATTGTGAACTGCACATGTGAGGAATCTAGGTTGTATGCTCCTTATGTGAATCCAATGCCTGATGATCTGTCATTGTCTCCCATCACCACCATATGGGACCAACTAGTTGCAGCAAAACAAGCCCAGGGCTCCCACAGATTCTACATAATGGTGAGTTGTATAATTATTTCGTTAAATATTACAATGTAATAATAATAGAAATAAAGTGCACAATAAATGTACTTGAATCTTCCCAAAATCAACCCCCGCCCCCTCCCCCAACATGGAAAAATTATCTTCCATGAAACCAATCCCTATTACCAAAAAGGTTGGGGACTGCTGCTCTATATTACTCTTCTATGAGACCCCCCCAAAATTAACAAAATGTTACGTGTTATAGCATATTTTCATGGTATCTCAAACTATACATAATACAGTGGAATCATCTTGGTTTTAAAAGCGATTAGTCCCATTTCCAGAAAATGACAAGTAGCACTTGATATTAAGGAGCTAAGTGCTCTAGAAACTGCTTTTGAATATAAACTATTGCATTTGTTAAACTGTTTGATAAATTGAACCTCCCTGTTTTGAGGAAGGCAAATCCTTTGTCTAGAATCTCAAGATACTAATCAAAGTATTTAAGATCTGTACAATGACACTAATGTTCTCAGATTATATCAGCAGAAAATGCAGAATACCAGTATATTTATTATGCATTTTTCAAGTGTGCTTCTTCTCCCAGCCTATTTTCCAAGGATTTAAATCAATTTATTCCAATGTACCTAGTAGAACTTACTTGAATCAGTCTGACTGGAGAAAAAGACAAAAATGTTCCTAAATTGTTGCTGTCCATCACATATGTCAAGTTAAAAAGAATTAATATGAATGACTTGCTCTGCCCCAAGTGGAGTTAATATGGCTAATCTCTATGGGTCTGTGAATATGTTAAGATGTCTGTATGTGGCATAAAATACATTTTCTTAAGGTTTTATGTTTTTTAGACTTTCACATCTAGGATGGACACTCTTCCCTGGCACATATAGATTCCTGTGACACTGCAGGTCTCTTTACACCCCCAACACTGCTCCTTACCTTTGTACAGAGTCTTGGGTACTTGGCAGGTGTGTCCACACCCATTCGAGCAACATTTCTTCACCCCAAAGCACTCATTGTCAATTTCACAGCTTTCAACGCAGGCAGCCGCAAATCCACTGGCTTTCTCAGGAGCCGGACAGTCCCCCTGCTTCACCAACAGGATGTATTTGAGGAACTCACAGCTAGTCAAGCATTCATAGCTCTTCTTGGGGAAGAGAGGCTAAGACAAAGAAGAATTTTTAAAAATATTCCATTAAAGACACATGAAGTCTGATTTCCAAGACATCTGAAAGGAAGTTCAACATTTTTTCCCCATCAAACTTCTGCTTGAATGTTTGACAAAATGGATGTATTTGTTTTCTTTTCTCCTACCAAAGTGACATTCTGTGCTGATTTGTCAAAGGAATGTAATTCATGAATGATGATTTTATATTGCATGTAATAGACACATACCATGTACATACGCCCACATTCACAGATCATATATTCTGTCTTGGTTCAAAGACGTTTGTCATAGGAACATTATACATAGTTTTATAATATTTATAATTTATAATAAAACTATTATAAATATATTTTTATAAATAGATTATAAATAGTCACAAAACCTGTTCAGTACAATTTCAGGACCCAGTTTGGCTTGTATGCATTACACATATTTTCATTTTACAACATGTCACTCTCTGATTTTATCTTTCTCCATTTTTTTTACAGTCAAGGTCTCACTTTGTCAGCCAGTCTGGAGTGCAGTGGTGCAATTGTAGTTTACTGCACCCTTGAACTCCCAACCTCAGGCAATCCTCCTGCCTTGGCCTCCCAAGTAACTAGAACTACAGACACATACCACCGTCCTTAGTTAAGTTTTATGTTTTGTAGAGATGAGGTCTTGCTATGTTGCCTAGGGTGGTCTTTAGTACTGGCCTCAAGCAATCCTCCCACCCGTAGCCTCCCCAAGCACTGGGATTGCAGGCATGAGCCATCACACCTGGCTATTTTTTCATATATCATAAATACTCATCAAAATAGCAGGAGCTCTATAAAACTTTACATTTCTCACAAAGGTAACATACTTATTGGTATTATATAGCACAGTTGTTTAAGCCTCCTAATTGAACATATTTCAACAATTTCCAGCCTTTATTCTTAATACGGAATTGTCAATGAGTTGGGCAGTAGAAGAATGTGAATCTTCTTTAAAAATCAGCCCATACCTATGTTATCTGTGACATAGTTGGGGTCTGAACAGCATCTTGCTGAGGACATTTTGGTTGAGCCCAGAATCAATCAACCATTCATGAGAATAGGAAGCCCTGGACTTATTAGAGGAATGCATTATGGAAGAAGCCTGAGTAATGTGAAAGAGCCATTTATCAAATGCCTCTTTTTCCTTAGGAAAAAAAAATGGTTCAGGACAGCACTCAGTCATCCCTAAGACAGGAGCTGCAATTGGAAGATAATGGCTTTTTTTCTGTCACTGAACAGAGGAGTTGCTGAGACTTCTAAAAGCTGCCCCACCCAGGGAAAGAAAGGGGAAGGATGCTCTCTGTGTTCTTGCCTTCCTTTCTCCTATGGAAGAGAATGGCCAAGATGCCCCCACCAGCCCCAGCCCTCCACCCAGCCCTATCCCTAACCGTCTTGCTTTATAGGAGATGCCTGAAAAGACGACCAATGTAACCCTAACTTTTACCGCAAGCCTCCTTTTATCCTTATGGAAGATGGTTTCCATGATAACTACTATTCATTTAAAGACACATGAAATCTGCTTGAATGTTTCACAAAATAGATGTATTTGTTTTCTTTTCTCCTATCAACATGCACGTTCATCTGGAATGCCTGTGCGCAGCCAGATTAAATTTCACTATTTTTCTTTTACCTAGGGGTGGCCATGTTATTGTGAATGGAATATAATCAGCAAAATTCTGTGCTGCTGTGGACTGAGGCATGCAGATGGTGGGGGATGGTGCACCCATGTTCTTCCTTATTAGCTGGATGTGGGTGGTGCCACAGCTGTAGGGAGTGATGGGGCCACAGGAGGAGAGATGCTAGAATGCTGTCTGCCCATAGGAAGGACACCACCCTTCTGGGAACAGCTGCCTTGATCTGCTCCGTGGGCCAAAAGCAAGTATGCATGTGTTTGAACTCTTGTACATCTCAAGCTCCTTTCAGTACAACTGTTCATGCTACCTGAACCAATGCAAAGGCCATCCAGTGAAGGGCTGCCATGGTTCCTCAATGTTGGAAGTGGGAGATGAACAAGGAGGATACTTTCTGTTTATTTGCTGTCACAATGGGGTTAGGGATATAAGAAATAAATGTGTTAGCTTTGGTGAACAGAAGACCAGGGGGAGAATAGAAACATCATGCTGCTCAATGCCAGCATGCTGCCTGATGCACCACAGTGATCTCTAACCATAGCCCATTACTGGTAACATCTGGAAACACCTGGGTTACACCTGAATGATACCTGGAAACACTCACCTGTGTGCTGCCTGCTGCTCTTCCCTGATAACTAAATATGGCTCTGTACCATCATAACACCTGGGTAACACCAGGTCATCCCTACCACTCCTGGTAATGCCTGGACAACAGCTGGAAAACACCTGGTAAGACCTGCCCATGTGTTGCTGTTGCTTCTCAATAGTGATTGAATATGGCTCCCTACCACCAGGTAAGACCTGATAAACCTGCCAGCATGCTGCTGGTTACTCCTCACTGTTAAACGAGCATGACTCTGTAGTCAGATAGGTGTCTGGTAGCACCTAGATACCCTGGAGACAGGAGGTTATCTAGGCAGGAGACAGTGAATGGTTTGGGCTATTAATCAGACAGTATTTCATACAATAGTAGGGGTATAGGCCGGGGGTGGTGGCTCACACCTGTAATCCCAGCACTTGGGAGGCCAAGGCGGGCGGATCACAAGGCCAAGAGATCAAGACCATCCTAGCCAACAAGGTGAAACCCCGTCTCTACTAAAAATACAAAAATTAGCTGAGCGTGGTGGCACGCACCTGTAGTCTCAGCTACTTGGGAGGCTAAGGCAGGAGAATTGCTTGAACCCGGGAGGCAGAGGCGGTGAGCCGAGATAGTGCCACTGTACTCCAGCCTGGTGCCTGGCGACAGAGCAAGACTCTGTCTCAATAAATAAATAAATAAAAATTAAAAAATTAAATAATAGGGGTATGTTAATAAATAAATAAATAAATAAAAACAAAACAAAACAAAAAACCTCACCATTATTAAAGTCTCTGATGTTAGGTGTGAGGTTAGTGGGAGGAATGTCTCTATCTCTTTTCCAGAAAGACAGATAGTTCATTAATTTTAGCCTATGATTCTCATGTTGATGATGACTGGAAATTCCACTGAAGACTCAAAACATAACTTCAGCAAGGAATATCCTAGTAATCCTAGGATAAACTACAATTTCAACATAAATTATTCTCCACTGTCTCACCAGGTTCTTTTCCTCAAACAATGTTGAATTAAAATATGTGTACGAGTTAAGATGGCAAATGTTATATTATGTGCATTTTACCACAATTAAACAAAAACTGAAAGACGCAACATTTTTATACCATGAGAATGTGTACAGCACCAAATAGTATTGTTTTATAGTCACAATAATCTTTCTGATATTGTAAATTTAATGGATGACAAAGCAGCTGTACTTCATCACAAGTTAAATACAATTAAATGCCTGTTCTTTTCTTAGATTAATTAACAAAAGGAAAACAGTAGAAACACTAGCTACAAAAACTATAATTTCAAGGTTTGAATTAGAATTTTAGATGTCATATAAAGGTGTTTGTTAGTAATCATATATAAAATGTGAAAATAACATGAGTTGACTGAACTAAAATTATTTCTTAATTTAAGAACTTTAAGGTAAAACTTAGAAGAAGGGCCATGGTGTCAACATTGAATTATGACAAATTTGCAGCTATTTAATTAAAAAGAAACTTTATAAGCATTTAAATCATCCTTAGTTCTCAAGGCTTTCCTATCTTACTCTATTTCACAATTCATTTATTTGTTAGCTGTTAGATGTGTTTTACTTCATTGAATTTTGAAGCGCTGAATTTAGTTTCAAACCTAAGTTAGTAATCAAGGAAGTATGCTAACAGATCTGCAACAATTATATAGTGTTTGCCAACTTTCTTCTTTCAACAAAATATATACATTACACACACTGAAAGAAAATACTTAGTTACCAAAATCACTGGGCACTGCCTCATGGGCTGAGATTTCCAAGTAGGAAATACTTGCATTAAATCTGGCAAGGGTAACTTGGCCATCTGGCCATCAAATCTGGCAAGGGTAACTGGCCCTTGGTAACTTGGACATCACAGTGACTTAGTTTGCACCATGATACATTGAAATCAACTCAGTTCATACTATTCACATATGAAAACAGAGTATGAGTCAAGAATCAGATAAAGTTTGGATCCTGTATTCATATGTTATTCTAATTATCAATATGCGAACTGCCACACCCAACTGTGAGGGACGGGGGGTGGGGTGGGAAAGAGGCCCTATCTCCTTATCTTCATTATTTACTGAATTATTGGGGCAGACATAAAAAGAAATAAACAAAGACAGTGGCCTAGAACAGTTATGAAGCATGTGTTCCCAATGACCATAAAAGGAGAATGATCATAATTAGCCCAACAATTTAGATCTTTCAGTTGATATGAGAGTTATTGAATGTTTTCCTTTTTGGTAAGGATTCAAAAATGATTTGATTATTTTAGAGAACACAGAAACACATATGTTTATCTTTGCACTCATGGTTTAAGACAGGTTTATAATCTTGAAATAATACAGGTAACATGATGAATACCACATGAGGCAATGCACACAAAAAACTAAGCACTATTATGCATAGTTGGCCCACAATACATACTCAATAAGAATTAAGTAATTTGTGCCTTTTTTTCTTTTCCCACTGCTACAAGTTTACTCTTTAACACTTCAAAATTCTTCTGGTATACTGATGAAAATTTTATAAGATCCAAAGATAGAAGGAAGTCTGCATTTTCCCACAGTGTGTCCAGCCACTAGAGTCCAACCCATTACTTCCAGATTAAGCACTGGAATCTGCATCTAAGGAATCATACCCTGTACTTAAATAAAGTTCTTCTTAGAGCAGTATGCATTTGGTGCCACAATCTTACAGAGGAGCTTTATTTAACTGTTCTATTTAAAGGCAGATTTATCAAAGACAGATTTTGATGCTATTAATTTTCTTTCATAATTCTCTTGGATTAGGTTGAAAAAATATTATTTGTCTGAATATAAGTTAGAGAACATATGGTATGTGTACATAAGGTCCTTCTCCAAGTCATTAATCACAGTTTAATGAGAATTTACTAATTGAATGGAATAAGGCAAGAACTGTGTACAGGTCAGAGGAAATGCTGTGTGAATATGAATGCTCTAGATATAATGAAAATGTGCAAATTGGTCTCCAGTAGGAAATCCTGTGAACAAAGGTAATTTGAGTGTCACAAAAGTATAATAACTTCTGACCATTAAGCATGTAAAAGTTCACATGATAATACAAGTTAATTACTCAGAGACTTGTTAAAAGGAATAAGAACATATTAGAAAAAGACTTATTCAAATCAGTATGTGTGTAATACCCATTAATTTTATGGTGAATAAAGACATGTGTGACTATATATACTCTGTGTTCTATTTCCTGTTTCTAAAATTATATGCAGGCAATGAAGGCAAATTATTAACTGTAAATTTAGTTTTTATAACAATTCATTTTTATAAAAGTATTAATATGATTAATGTCACAAATCACACAAATGTCGTTCTTTTTTTGAGACAGAGTCTCACTCTGTTGCCAGGCTGGAGTGCAGTGGCGCAATCTCGGTTTACTGTAACCTTTGCCTCCCTGGTTCAAGTGATTCTCCTGCCTTAGCCTCCAGAGTAGCTATGATTACAGGCATGCACCACCATGTCCAGCTAATTTTTGTATTTTTAGTACAGCAGGGTTTTACCACATTGACCAGGAGGGTCTCCATCTCCTGTCCTCTTGATCCACCTACCTCGGCCTCCCAAAGTGCAGGGATTACAGGTGTGGGCCACTGCACCCGGCCAAATGTCACTCTTTTGCCAGATCATTGGCTTCAATTTAAAATTTGAAAAAAATATGGTCACTATGCCCATTAATCTTGTTTATTTTGCCCTTACTGTCCCCAAAACTAAGAAATAAATAGTCTGCAAAGATTATATATTTTCTAGGATAGTGATTAATAGTATTTAATGGATGTCATTATGCCACCAAAGAAGAGATAGATAAAGCAAAGTGTTAAAGAATAATATGTTTAGGGTGCATTGGATTAAGTAAAAGATCCTTCATATGTTAAGGAATAGATATATGTCATACTATATATTAATATGCAGCATTAATGAATTCCCATAAATCCCTTCTACATGTCATCTCCTAAGAGCTAAAAACTAAAATGTGATTTTTAGCGCCTTACCTGGGTAATATGCTAAGCTCCAGAAGAAAATGAATAAAACATTAATTTATCCACCTGTGGCAAGTGGCTAAAGATAAAATTTCTTGAATGCTTTCAAAAAGAGAGATAGTACTATTTTTGTTTAGTATGGTATAAAATGTAAGGTATTGTACAGTAAAATAATCTGTTCAGCAGTCATGGAATGATAAAGACATCCAATTCAGTAAATTACCTTAACCTGTTTAAAATCACATAAATGCAAGGCTTCAGCTACGAGGAGAACAATGCATTTGGCTATTTGGTTAAATTCAACAGACTTCTACCATATGTCAATTCTCTAGGATTATAATTGCCTTTGCAAAGAGCCAGGGCATGGGGGGCTTCTCTTCCTTCCCCTAGCCAACAACCATGATTGCTCCATCATTATCACCATTGTCATCACCATCATCACCACCACCATCACCATAACCATCTTTGCCATCATCATAGCAGTGGCAGTTAATCACCAATAGATGCCAATGTCTACCACATCCCTCCCTCTACCCCAGCTGCTTTGCTTGCTCATTTCACCTAATCCTCCTCAGTCCCCACAGTTGTTATTATTTCCATTTTATAAACAGGGAAACAGTAGCTTAGGGAGATTATAACATAACCCAAATCACAAAACACATGAAAGTCTGGGCAACAATTAGAGCCAGTGTTTTCTGGGGGCCTCGCCATATCTCAGGGTAAAATAAGAAGACTGGGCTCACCCAGTGGCTCTCAGCTTGCTTCCCTATTGGAAATTCCCAGGGAGCTTCTAAAACTGATGTCCTGGGTGAACTTCTGACCTGCTACTTCAGCATTCCAATTATGGACCCCGGAAACTGCACTCTGGAAAGAACCACAAATGGTCCCAATGTCTGGCCAAGGCTAGAAATCCGCTGGATGAATAACTTTCTAATTTGTGTTCAGTTATTAGATTTCATGATTCTACATGTTTAGAAATAACCTGAATATTCAAAAATGCAATCTTAAACTTGGATGAGTAGGGTGATTCCAAATTTTCTTCTTTTTTTTCTTTTGCTTTAGCAAACAAATTTTTAATCTTAATTCTATGCTGAGTAGTTGAATAGCTCCATTTACCTAGATACAGAAAAACTAAATTCATTTATAAACAGAAAACTTAAGAGTACATAAGCTTCTAGAGACCACTGGGGGTAACTAAATTAAAGCACTTCAAACTATAATCCAGGAGTTACTGAAAATCTGATTCTGAAACATTAGTCTCTGTATGTACAAAAGATATATTTCAGGATGCTCAAAATTAAAGAACTGACATTCTAACCACCAAGCAATCATTGACTTAAAGTATGTTAGTAATTCTTTGTACAATGTCTCTGAAGTCAGTGACATCAAAAAAAAAAAATAGCACACGCCCTTCCTTTTATATTTTCAGTATATTAAAAAGCAACAGTACAAATGCTGCAGTATTAAAATGAATCTTTATTTTTTAATGAATGAACTTTCATAAATAATTCTGTAGTGAAAGGATAATAATATCTTAATGTATAAAAGTTTATGTTAAACAAGATTTTAAAATTTTAAAATCGGAAAATGTTAAGATTAAATTCTTTCAAAAGTTCAAACAAAAAAGCAACCTGCACAACTTCCATTAAATATGTCTTTGTACACATGTCCTAGGCACTTTGAAAATGTTGAAATTGTTAAAGTTTCACTTCCACCACTGCTACCTTCATCTTCATGTTGCCTTCTCCCTAACCAAAAGGCCAAAGGGTCTGATTCCAAATTTCTGAAGACTTCACTACCAAAGCACAGTAAGATGAAGAGAAAATGAATTCAATACAATAGCGTGAAGACAAGGTAGTGAGACAATGAAATGAGATGAAAAGAGACAGAAATGAGTTAAAAACAAAAATATAAAATGTGAAATAAAACAAAAACATGAAGTTAAGAAATAAACTAGAACTATGAAGGATCATCTGAGGTCAGGAGTGTGAGACCAGCCTTGCCAATATGGAAAAACCCCGTCTCTACTAAAAATACAAAATTAGCCGGGTGTGGTGGCGGGCGCCTGTAGTCCCAGCTACTCAGGAGGCTGAGGTAGGAGAATCCCTTGAGCCTGGGAGGTGGAAGTTGCAGTGAGCCGAGATCGTGCTACTGCACTCCAGCCTGGGTGACAGAACGAAACTCCATCTCAAAAATAAATAAATAAAAAAAGAAATATCAAGGAATGAAATAGAAAAAATTATAAATCAAAGAGCAGGTTATGTTCCAGGAATAATTGAAAAGAAAAGCAACAATGGAATATAGCTTGTGCTTCTGAACTCCAAAGGGAAAATTCTAATTTTTCAGGAATCCAGGTAAAAAAGGTGAGCTCATTATGAGAAAGAAAATATGATTGCTACCAAATGTCTCCCTACTAAATTTAGTATGTGAAGCTAACAAAGCAATGTCTATATAATTCTAAGGAAAATAAACTCTATGTGCCTGTATATGTGTGTTTGGGGGATGATGTATCATGCAATGGCAAAACCTAGCCATTCTATCATAAACAGAAAACAAGAACAAATGGGCTAGTACAATATTCAGTATCCAGATAAAATGAAGTAATATTTATACAAGAAAAAAAGTTGTGCAATCCAAGAGTACTTTAGATATAACTGTAAGTAAAATTTCTCATCCATAAACATAAAGAAAACACCATCCATAGACCCTTTTTTAAAGACAAAGATGATATGAATTAAATTTATAAAATTAACAATAAAGTAGAAAAAAATCAGTAAAATTAATCATTTTTCTGGGTACAATAAATATGAAACTAAAATTAAATAAAGTACGAATGATGGTTAGGAGGGAGAACTTGCTGTAATAAAACTAAGAATTTTCAAATAATAATATGTTAGAAAAACTGGTAGGTGGGAGAAATGGTGGAGAAAACCTATGTGTGTGACTTATCTTTCCTTAATATTAGAACATCAGTAAATAATAAAGCAAATATGGAATTGAAAGACTAATAATTCCCACCTCATAATACCTTCTATAATCTTTTCTTTCTAGGATTTTGGGGTCTCTTTGTCTTCTCTTGCCTTCAAGTAATATTAAACTTTAAGCATTTATTTGAAGCTAGTGTGCATAGAGCACCCAGGTGCTGGCCTGTGGTCAGTCATTTAAGTAGGCATTAGGAGAGCAGCCTTGGCCTTGCTGTGTCAACACTTCCCTGCATGGTAAACCATGTCTGTTTCTACATGGTAAATCTGGAGTGATGGTTTGGTTTTACTTTTCTGTGCAGTTTGTTTTATTAATTTTTAATGGGTATGTATAGTTTCTATTTAAAAAATAGTATACTTCAGTATATGTATAGTTTCTATTAAAAAAAAAAATAGTATACTTGGCTGGGTGTGGAGGCTCATGCCTGTAATACCTGCACTTTGGGAGGCCAAGACAGGTAGATCACTTGAGGTCAGGAGTTTGAGACCAGCCTGGCCAACAT
This sequence comes from Plecturocebus donacophilus, assembly GCA_004027715.1. Taxonomy (NCBI): domain Eukaryota; kingdom Metazoa; phylum Chordata; class Mammalia; order Primates; family Pitheciidae; genus Plecturocebus; species Plecturocebus donacophilus. The sequence goes on along the minus strand of PVKP010019615.1, from coordinate 8,707 downwards.
GGCAAAACCCTGCCTCTACTAAAAATTAAAAAAATTAGCCTGTTGTGGTGGCGCACATCCGTAATCTCAGCTACTTGGATGACTGAGGCAGGAGAATCTTGAAATTAGGAGACAGAGGTTGCAGTGAGCCAAAATTGTGCCACTGTGCTCCAGCCTGGGCAACAAAGTGAGTGAGACTCCATCTCAAAAAAGAAAAGAGAATAGGCCAGCCGCAGTGGCTCAGGCCTGTAATCCCAGCACTTTGGGAGGCTGAGGTGAGTGGATCACGAGGTCAGGAGTTCAAGACCAGCCTGGCCAAGATGGTGAAACCCCATCTCTGCTAATAATACAAAACTTAGCCGGGTATGGTGGCAGGTGCCTGTAATCCCAGCTACTGGGGAAGCTAAGGCAGTAGAATTGGTTGAACCCAGGAGGCAGAGGTTGCAGTGAGCCAAGTTCGTGCCACTGTACTCCAGCCTGGGTGACAGAGCGAGACTCCATCTCAAAAAAAAAAAAAAAAGAGTATACTTTAAAAAAATTAAGCAAAACTGCCAAGTGTATCTTTCAAAGAAGACATCTAAACACTATGCATGAAAGAAGAAAAATAATTCTCCATTCAAATATTACTAATTTATGCTTGGAAGGATTATTATAATCTGCTTGGAAATGTAATTATAAATACCAATTTGTTAGATGTGATTGTAATTAATTAGATTTCCAGGCAAATTATAGACATTGGCCATGAATAATATAAAATTAGGAGAAAATCAGAAACAAGTATATTAGGGAAGTCACTTTTCTACAATTACATACCCTCCTTTTTCAATTATAGTAATCTTACTTATGTTTACCTTGGCTTCCTTCTTTCTGGCCTGGCTCTTCTATTTATTTTGAAAAAAAAAAATGTGTCACCTTGTATGAGTCAGCATATTTCAGAATCTTGCTGCAAGATTTCTGGAAGATTATGAGGCACATAAATAGCTCGAGAAGTTCACAAATCCCTAGAGAATTAGGGATGGTTCAGGTAGCACATTTAAACTATGATTTCTTTCCCTCCCCTACTTTCTGCATTTGTTAGTAGTGATTACCAAGAATGCCAATGCAATGTTCAGCCCACGGAACCATTTATATACTGATCTGTAGACCAAACCGGCATTCTAGGTACTAGGAATTTAATGGTGAACAGGTGAAACTGTGAAAATGATGACCCACTATGCTTATAGTTTACATGTTTACTAACAAACAGGTAAAAATCAATAAACAGTTTAGTTTACATTATAATAAAGGTAGATACAGGAAGTTACAGATATAAGCATGAGATCAACAAATAATTAGACAAGGACAAAACTTTAAAGACAAGTCATCAATACTGATGATTTAAACAGGTAAAAGTGATGTGGAAAACAGAAGAAAAAGAGAGAGGGAACAGAAACAAATACAGCCTGTCCCCTTCAGAGCATGACAAATACATAAGGAAGGTAACTGCTGTATAATTTTGGGGTACAATTAATTTTGCAAATGTCAGTTTCTTCAAAATATTAAAGGAGGATAAAATATTATCCTAAGCCTTAAATAAAGCTTCCAAAATACTTAGCACAAATCCTAGCATATAATAAAGGTGTGATCAGTGCTAGCCACCTTTATTAGCATCAACATTTTTAAACACAGTTCTAGAAATTTTACAAGAAACAATAGGAATCCATATACATTAATTATAGATGGCCTAAAATCATCATGTAAATAATTTCTTTTAAAGAGGAACAAATTATAAAGCTGTCCAATACAGTTGTTTACTCTTTGGTTTACATTGTTCAGTTTCTTTATTCATCTCAAAGGATATTGCAAACACTGTCAAATTCTACAAACTCATCACATCCATCCAAGTTACAAGAAAAAAAATTTCATATTTAGCTCTTAGAGATCTTCCTTTAAATTTCTTATGTCTTTGCTTATACACTACTATATTATACCACTTTGGGAGTGGTTGGATCATCACAAAATGAAATAGAATCTAATTGATATGGTTAGGCTTTGTGTCCCCACCCAAATCTCATATTGAATTGCAGTCCCTATAATCTCCATGTGTCAAAGAATGACACCAAGTAGAGGTAATTGAATCATGGGGGCAGTTTCCCCCATGCTGTTCTCGTGATAGTGAATGAGTTCTCACGAGATCTGATGGTTTTATAAAGGGTCCTCCCCACTTCACTCAGCACTTCTCCTTCCTGCTGCCTTGTGAAGAAGGTGCCTTGCTTCCCCTTCACCTTCTACCATGATTGTATGTTTACTGAGGCCACCCCAGCCATGCTGAACAGTGAGTCAATTAAAACTCTTTCCTTTATACATTACCCAGTCTCTGGCAGTTCTTTATAGCAGTATGAAAACAGACCAATACACTAATATAAATAGAACACAATTTCCTCATTATGAAAGAGTAAGAGAAAGTGCAAATTCCATAAGTTAAGGGACTGGTTCTCAGGGAATATTAGGTAATATCTGGAGATATTTTTGTCCCTCACAACTGGAATGAAGTTGCTTTTGGCATCCAGTGGGTATGATCTGAGAGACCAAAATAGATGCCCCCTTAGCAACTAAGAGGTATGCTAAGGTTAAGGAAACCAAGTTACCTATGGGTAGAGGGTTCAGGGCATGACCCATTTCTAAATTTCTACAGCTAAACTTGTTAACAATAGGAGCTATCAACTCTGATTTATATCCCAGACCTCCAAAGCTCTGATTGGTCAGAAGCCTGGCCTTACAAAGATTATTTTCTGATAAGCAACTGCAGACTACAAGCCAGTTTCAGCTAGCTTATAGAGGCTGTGCACAAACTCTATGTCCTGTAGTTCACGTTTCGATGTAAAGAGCCAAATTCCACTTTATTTTAATACTAAAACCCTGCCCCAAAGTAAACGCCGGATGTTATATTATTATGAGAGTATTTTAAGAAAGTTAACCAAGGCTTTAGCAGAAAAATCCCTGAGAAAGCTTCATCAGAGAGCCTTTCTCCACCACAATAATGCCTCTGCTCATTCGTCTCATCAAAAAGTAATTCTGCTAGAGTTTCAGTGGGAAATCATTAGGCATCCACTTTACAGTCCTGATTTGTCTCTTTTTGACTTGTTTTTGTTTCCTGCTGTTTTAAGAATCTTTAAAGAGCACCCATTTTTCTTCAGTGAATAATATTTTTCAAAACCTACACTGACATGGTTAAATTCCCAGGACCTCAGTTCTTTATGGATGGACTAAGTGGCTGGTAACATCACTTACAAAAGTATCTTAAGCTTGATGGAGCTTATGTTGGGAAACAAAGCTTGTATGTTTTATTTTTGTCTTTTGATTCCATTTTCCACAAACTCTCTGAAGGCCTCTTGTGTATGCAACCACTTTATTCAGACATTGGACAATGGGTAGCACAAGACAAGGAAACCTAAAAGGACACAACTGAGATGAGCTCCAGTTTTACCAAAAAATGAATGGTTTGATGTAGTTTCAAATCCACAGTGTAAGGAAGGCTGATCCCAAGACATCTCTGCAATTTTTCCTGGTTGTAGAGAAAGAGATTAAAGCTTGAGGCTGAGATGGCCAGACCTTGTGGGCAGACTATCAAGCAGGATGAAACCGCATGAAGAGAGAAACCTAGAGGGGTTCAGAGGGACTGCTTGATTTCTGGTTGAATACTAATTTGAATGTGCATGGCTTCAAACTGCATGAATCTGGGACAGCAATAAAGGTTACCATTCTAGCAAAAACTCACATTTCAACCAGTCAGAGTGGAGAGAATCCACAATTCATGAAGCATTGGCTAGAGTCCTCAGAAGGGTATCACCTTAGTAATGGGATAAATTAGGCCTAGTCTAAAGGCTACTCAGAACCCCTCTAAGAAAGCTTAAAAGAAACCTCAAAAGAAGAAAATGAATCTCAAAAGGAACTTAACTATGTGCCAGAACAAAGTCTAACACTTTGTAGAAAGATACAGCAAAATTCAAAACACAAAAATTTGACATCTGATTAAAAATAATCCAGTGTGCAAGGAAGCAGGAAATTGTGACACATAAACAAAATAGGAAAAAAGAGATTTACATAAGCAGGACCAGAAATTATAGAGATGATAGAATTAACAGCAAAGGACATTTAATAGCTAGTATAAATATGCTCTATATGCCCAGGAATGTAGAGGAAAACGTGGAAATAGGGAAGACAGAAATGAAAGATACAGAACAGAGTTGCACAGAACTTCCAGAAGTAAAAAGGAAGAAATGAAAAATATGCCAAGTAGGATTTTTAAAACGTTAGACACCATAGAATATTACTTAAAATGAATGCAAAAACAAAATGATTTAAAAAAAAAACTATTAAAATGAAGCAGAGTGCAAATCAATACCACAACGAGAGACCATCTCACATCAGTTACAGTGGCGATCATTAAAAAGTTAGGAAACAGGCCAGGCATGGTGGCTAATGCCTGTAATCTCAGCACTTAGGGAGGCTGAGACGGCTGGATCACCAGGTCAGTGCTCGAGATCAGCCTGGCCAACATAGTAAAACCCAGTCTCTACTAAAAATACAAAAAATTAGCCGGGCATGGTGGCAGCCACCTGTAATCCTAGCTACTCAGGAGGCCGAGGCAGGAGAATTGCTTGAAATCAGGAGGTGGTTTGCAATGAGCCCAGATTGCACAATTGCACTCCAGCCCGGGCGACAGTGTGAGACTCCGTCACAAAAGAAAAAAAAAAGGAAACAATAGATGTTGGAGAGAATGTGGAGAAATAGGAATGCTTTTACATTGTTGGTGGGAATGTAAATTAATTCAACCATTGTGGAAGACAGTGTGGCGATTCTTCAAGGATCTAGAACTAGTAATACCATTTGACCCAGCAATCCCATTAGTAGGTATATGCACAAATCACAGACGGTTTCATGGAACTGGTAGAAAACTTCAAGTGAGTGTTTTTTTGTTGTTTGTTTTTTAAAACAGGGTCTCACTCTGTCACTCTAGCTAGCGTGCAGTGGCACAAACATGGCTGGCTGCGGTCTCAACCTCTTGGGCTCAAGCCATCCTCTTGCCCCAGCCTCCTGCATAGCTGGGACCACAGGTATGTGTATGTGTCACTATAGGCACAAATATGGCTATCCCTAAAAATAGGGAGCCCCAGTATCCAAGAAGGACATCCATATACTTGCTACTCAAAGGCTAAGCCTTGGGTCAGCAGCATTAGCATCGCCGAGGAGCTTGCTGGAAATGCAGACTCTCCCAGCCACCCATATACCTACTGAGTCAGAATCTGCATCAAAGCAAATTCTTAGGTGATTTGTGTGCATGACCAAGTCTGAGATGGCCAGCTCTGGATCAATCTGGACACTGGAGTTGGCATCTTCAGATGCATGAGATTCTCCATCTTCACCACTAGTGAAATTTCCTTCACCACTAGTTCCTTACTCCAGAAATCTAGTTATCTAGTTTGTGCTCCATGTATCTCTGACTTTACACTCCTGACAGCGTTCATTTCCTCTGCCATATAAATGTATTCCAATCTTTCCAAGATAAAACACAAAAATCACTTTCTCAACTGTGAATTCCCCCTAACCACAGCCTCCTCTCTCTCCTCTATGCTCTAGAGGCAGTCTTAGGGAAAGACTTTCAACTTACAGAAAGAGTTGCATGTAGGCTGAGCACAGTGGCTGATGCCTGTAATCCCAGAACTTTGGGAGGTTGAGGCGGGTGGATCATGAGGTCAGGAGTTCAAGGACAGCCTGGCCACAAAGGTGAAACCCTACCTCTACTAAAAATACAAAAAAATAGCTAGACATGGTGGCACATGCCTGTAATCCCAGCTACTCGGGAGGCTGAGGCAGAGGATTGCTTAAACTAGGGAGGCAGAGGTTGCAGTGAGCCAAGATTGTGCCACTGCACTGCAGCCTAGGTGACAGAGTGAGACTCTGTCTCAAAAAAAGAGAAAGAGTTGCACGTATTTGGTCTGAATTTCCTCCTTACATTTTATTCTATAACCCAGAGTTGTATGTGTTACTTACTATTGCTCCACAAAAAGTCTCCCACACAGATTTCTGGTGACTTCCTAACTACAAAACTTGGTGAGCACTTTCAGTCCGTATCTCATTGACCTGCCATAAAATTAAAAAGTGTTGACCTTGTCTTCCTCTTTCATAGTAAAAGTAGCTAATATATATGTAATGTGTGTTGTCCTCAGATACTGGTTAAGTGCTTTACATACATTAAAATTTTTTATTTTTACTTAGTGCTTCTGCAATTTTCATGGTATTCCCCTAACTCCTCATGTGCCTACTTGCCTAGTGCTTCTTTTTAGACTTAGGTCTTTAAATCATTCTGAATAATCTCCAGTCATGGTCCCACAAATTTTCAAAACTCATCATTTATCCTACAATTGAGTCTAGAATAATTTGATACTCCCCAGAGTAATACAAAAATCCAGTGAAAATTGAGTCACAGTGCTTAAAAAAGGAAAAAAACTTATGTTCCGGAACTATAAAATTTGATACAATGCAGATTGCACCCATCATGTGGTGATTGGCAAAGAAAATCTCATAATAATTATAAAAATTCATAAGCATTCTTCAAAACATTTCCACTCTACTACTACTGTGCCCTCTAAGTTAAAAGAAGACTTAGACGAATTCTGCACCTCTTCACTGGTGCCCAAGTAACACCATCCAGAAATACAAGTAACACTTTTATGTGTTACAAAAATGTAAAAGACCAATGATTACCATTTCTAAAAATAAAATCCCATTATTTATAATACTAAAAACTAACATTTTGAAAATCGTCTATGGGTCAGTCACCCCAGCCTACATCCCTTTGTCTGGTCCTTACTCTCAGCTGGTCACCCTGATTCCTATTTCACTGAGAAAAGCAAAGCACTCAAAAGAGAAGTTCTACAGATGCCATTTTCATACCCAGCAATGCGCCTGCATCTGATGCATTAAAATCTCATGCACCCATGAATTCTCATGCATCTACTGTCCCAGGACATAGAAGCCTGCTCCCATTTCAAACCTGCCTCCACACACACACAATGGTAGACATTGCCATTTAAGTTCATGTACTTTAGCAATTCCCCGCTCTCCACCAACATCAAATAACCCTCTCTTCTGAATAGTTCTCATCTGCTTGTAAAACATAATTATTTATCTACTCTAAAAGCAATTAAATATCTGATTACCTTGTTCACACCTCTTCCCACAATCTTATTTGCGCCCCCTACCAGTTTTTTTTCTACAGTAATGTTCACTGAAATGTTTCTTTTTTTTTTTTTAAAGAAAGAAAAAGAGAGAAAAGAAGAAAGAAAGAAAGAGCAAAAGAAAGGAGAAAAAAGAATGAAAGAGAGAAAGAAAGAGGAAGAGAAAAGAGGGAGAGAGAACAGGATTCTTGTTCTATTGCCCAGGCTAGAATACAGTCGAAAAATGGGTATTAAAAACCTATTTTATGCCAATAATTGTGCTTAACAATGGAGACAGGAAGGAATAAGGGATGAAGATAACAAACAAGCAGCCAACCAATATTTTATTTAAACCTGTGAAATACTATGCAATTGCTGAGGAGTGATTTACTTCCAATTATGTGGTCACTTTAAAAATAGGTGTAATGTGATACTGAGAAAAATGTATGTTTTGTGGATTTGGGGTGGAGAGTTCTGTAAATATTTGTTAAGTTTACTTGTTCCAGGTCTGAGTTCAAGTCCTGGACAACCTTGTTGATTTTCTATCTCATTGATCTGTCTAATATTGACAGTGTAGTGTTAAAGTCTCCCACTATTATTGTGTGGGAGTCTAAGTCTCTTTGTAAGTCATTAAGAACTGGCCTTATGTATCTGGGTGCTCCTGTATTGAGTGCATATATATTTAGGATCATTAGCTCTTCTTGTTGCATTGATCCTTTTACCATTATGTAATGTCCTTCTTTGTTTCTTATGGTCTTTGTTGCTTCAAAGTCTGTTTTATCAGAGACGAAAATTGCAGCTTCTGTTTTGTTTGTTTGTTTGTTTTCTCTCCATTTGGTTGGTAAATCTTCCTCCATCCCTCTGTTTTGAGTCTTTGTGTATCCTTGCATGTGAGATGGGTCTAGATACAGCATACCAATGGGTTTTAGCTTTTTATCCAATTTGCCTGTCTGTGTCTTTTGATTGGGGCATTTAGTCCATTTAAATTTAGGATTAATATTGATATATGTGAGTTTGATTCTGCCATTTAATGCTAGCTGGCTGTTTTGCCCATTAGTTGATGTAGATTCTTCATTATGGTGATGCTCTTTACCTTTTTGCATGTTTTTGGAATGGCTGATACTGGTTATTACTTTCTATGTGTAGTGCTTCTTTCAGAAGCTCTTGTAAAGCAGGCCTGGTGGTGATGAAATCTGTGACTACTTGCTTGTTTGCAAAAAATTTTAGTTTTCCTTCATATATGAAGTTTGGTTTGGCTGGATATGAAATTCTGGGTTGAAAGTTCTTTACTTTAAGGATGTTGAATATTGGCCCCCACTCTCTTCTGGCTTGTAGGGTTTCTGCTGAGAGATCTGCTGTGAGTCTGATGGGCTTCCCTTTGTGGGTAACCCGACCTTTCTCTCTGGCTGCCCTTAGCATTTTCTCCTTCATTTCAATCCTGGTGAATCTGATGATTATGTGCCTTGGGGTTGCTCTTCTTGAGGAATATCTTTGTGGTGTTCTCTGTATTTCCTGGACTTGAATATTGG